>JBBPFP011131534.1:0-24200 GCA_037974795.1 Kaempferia galanga | reverse complement strand
GGTACCGGAGGCGTCGTCGGAAATACAGTGTCCACGAGTGCCACTATTCAAAATTAAAATTAAGATTTATTTAATTCAATAATTCCTAACTTAAGTGTGATCTTTCGAAGAGACTTTTATAAACCCTAAGTAAATTATGTCGGTAAAATATATAAAAAATATATTTAAAAATTTAAAAAAAATTAATATTTTTTTATTGTTTTAAATTTTATTTAAAAATTCTAATAAAATCAAATTTATATTCTGATATATTTTTTAATTTTTTTAAAAAATCAGATTAATGTGTTTTTTCTAAAAATTTCTATACAATTCCAAAGCTACAAACATTTTTTAAATTTAAATACGATTTTATACGAAAAATCTCCAATCCAAAATTTTCAAATTTGATTAAGTCGAATTCATGCAGAATTTTAATTTTTTCCTTTTATTTTAATAAATTTTATAATTATCAAATTAAATAAAATTTAGTTATGAAATTCAAAATCAGATCTAATCCCAAATTATATAGATCTTTATATATGTATTTTTAAAAAAATTGATTCTCAATATAATATTTAGATCTTCGATCAAATATGGAATTGCTCTAGTGTTGCATAAGTCTATGGGATTTTTCATTGCTCATTCTCATATCGTTATTGTAGAAGTTGAGGAATTTATAAGTGTAAATCATTGTGAAACAAAATAAGTATATAATTTGCAAGTGACTAAAGTTGGTTGCAAACATTTGTAACCCTCATCAATGAGACATTCTAGTTAATCATTTAATATAAATAGAAGAATTAACATGGATTACAAGCTAGTTAATCGTTGAGTAAATAAATAATTATAATAAAATAATTAATTATTTTATATAACTTAAACTAAATAAAATTAATTTGAAATCGTACTGACACTAGACAATACAATATCAAAATTGTATCATTTTGTTTCGATACTGAACCTCCAGAGACATGAGATTTTAAACATTTATATTTTATGTAGTAAAATTTTAAAAATAGTAATAGTTCGATGCACAACCTGACCTTGTCCCTGGGCTAATCCATTCATGCTGAAACTGGTCTGTGAACTGTGTTGAGCACGACCCTTGTCCATTACTCAGATCCATTTGAAACAATCAATGATGATTAGGTGATGCTCACTACTATGTTTACCTACTCTTTTATTAACAAGCAAAAAGGTACTTTTACTTCTTTATTAATCCATTAACAAAGTAGCACGGAGTCTGTTACCCACCTGTTTATTTCTTGGTTTTCTGAGATCTCAAGTTGTTGATATGTGGGTCATGCAATGTGACTTAATAGTTTGTTTCTGATATTGATCCTTTCAAATGGAAATAAAAGAAATGCTGTATGACTCACAACTTGTACTCATTCAGATGCAGAGGTGCTTATAGTAATGGTTGCTAATGAATCTCAAGCTGAAAATGTGCTGTATGGAAATGATGGTTCTGTTTCAGGTATATTTGACATGAAAAAAGAAATGTTACCAAATTGCATAGTACCTCCTGATTTGGATGAAGCTTCTAAAAGCATTTCCAAAAACTAATAATTTTGTGATTGTAATTTGCAGTTCTTCCTGCTGGAGCAACCATCATTCTTTCTTCCACTGTGTCGCCTGGATTCTTAATGGATCTTGAGAAACGCATAAGAGGTAATTTACAGATATGGTTTATTTAGTTGTAAAATAATAACATTGGAGGATGGAAGGTTAAACTGCATTTGTTGCCCATTGTTGATTGTTTGATTATTATCAGATAAATTTATGATTCACTTTATAGACGGTGATAGCCATCCGATTAGCTACTATAAAAAAAAAAAATGGTACCGCCATGTTAGCGGCCCCCTCACGATTGCCCCATGCCATTGAGACGGTGAACCCAAATTGGCAAGTGCATGGGCAGGGAATCCCTCACGATTAGCTACTATGCTTGTATGCATGGTGATTTTTGATCTGTATGAGATCTTTGCAGTATTATGTTAGTTAAGAGTTAAGACTGAACAAAAATTTAGATTTTCATATTCATGAGACAATGTATTCATATGCATATAAAACATGGTGTTCGATGTATAGTTTAAAATTTGAATGTCAATGTGGAAACATGTTCATATAATTAACAAAATCCAATATTGATCAACTTGAGTAATCTCTCCTTTGCCACCTATATGGATCACACTAATTAGTACCATATCGTTCTTACACCCAACAAAGCCTTGTCCTGTTGCAACACTTATCAAGATTAAGTTAAGTTATGTTTCTTATTCATTTTTTGCTTTGTTTTTCACAGTGTTAATTCAATTAGTTATGTATTCTCTATGAATTATTTCTTCTAGTAAATAAATTAAGTAGAATAAGATATAAGAGTAAAACTTATGAATTCATCTTTCCATGGATTGAAGTAAAAAAAATGAATAAAATTATTTTTAATTCATTTACTTATATGCATTCATCTCATAATGCTTCGATGCATGCTAAAGAGTGACTTGTGTCAGTACAACATGGTGCCAATATCATACAGTTTCAATCACTCTTTAGCATAAAATGATATTTTGGACCTTACCTCTTACCTTTCCTTTCTCCCTTCATCTCTAATTGGACACTAACGCTATGAGTTGCTACTTCTGCACAGTAATGAAACTCATACTTTATGATTTGAGCATAAATATTGGAATTAATTTTGTCTATTTAAATGAAAATCATTTTCATGACGCAACATTTAATGGTCGTAGAAATATTTTTTTTTACTTTGAGGTTTAAATCGTCTATTTTGGTTAGTGATCAATACAATTTCATGCTAATCCTAAACTGTATTGGCTCATGGTTTGCTCGACACAAGCCAACCTGCTGCATTGGTGTAAGAAGAGGACCTAGTTGAACAAGAGGAAGAAATAGAAGAGAAGGAAAAAGTGGAGGAACAAGAGGAAGAATTAAACTTCCCTAGACCCTGTGTGCGCCCCTTGTCCATCAACAATAATGTTACCCAAGTATATCGAATTGAATTTTTCTCCCTTTGTTTCAAATCCTAACCTAATTCATTAGTCTAAAATATGGTAACTAATAAACTAAAACATTTACAATAAGATGAAGCAATTTGATTGACTAGATTATAAGTAATTGTTCATTGCTTGACATGATGGATGAATAGGCAAATAATTTGATTTTATGACATATGTCATGCGACTTTCTGAACTACTCGGTCACTCACAAAATAAATTTCATCCATGCTAATAGAATTGGTAGGAAGTGTTGCACCGTGCTTAACTAAAAGAAAAATAAAACATACTTACATTGTCTAAATTGACATGTTGTTTTAATGGATTATAATAATGCCTTTAGCTGAAAATCAAACCAAGACTGGGGCATAATGATAGGAGTATTATAAAGACTTGTCGTAACCTTATCATCTGTATGTTTCATACTTGCACTTGGGACAATATTTGCATAAACTACTTGAGACTCTAGTTGATGTTTTCTTTAGTTCTAATATGTTCAATTTCAATTTATGTTTGGTTTTATGTGGTGTATCCATAAGGGAGGCTTTAAGATGCTTATGTGACAATAAGCATACGATCCAGAATTTGATTCACTCACAGTTCTAATCACATGAAGGGATGTTGTGATTCTCAGTAAAGTCAATGAGATTTCCATTATCTTCTTATGATGTCAACATTCAATATTTCATCTAAGAGTGGCAGTATAAATTTAACTAGTCTATTGAGAAATTTTATCTTGCTTATCGTTGTCGTGTTGGTCTCGATCCCATTATTATGAACGATGTCTTAGTAGAATGTAGAATTGCATATAATATCCTCTTTAACGATTCACATGCTTATTTGCTTCCTTGATTGCTCACGTTTAGAATTGTCAAGAAATTAGAGTTTTAGTTGTGTTGCAAGTCACAATTTGTTTGTTGTAGTTATAGGAATTTGTATTGAGCAAGTTTCAGAATCTCAAGCCATGTTAGTGTTTTGGTATTTAATTGAAACGATATTGTTTCAGTATCGTTGATATCATATTTATGTTTCGATGTATAGTACTAATAAATGGGATGAAGAAAGAAGAAGATAATTGTATCAACATTTATTTTCCATATAGGGTACGATTTTAACATCATCTGATATGGAGATCAGCTATAAAAAAAATTCATCTTGATTTGTACTTTATCATGTCAAAGGGTATCCTATGTAACAAGTGCCTAACACACCAACAATCTAGCAAAATTTTCTTCTTTACATTGACCAACATAAACTCCACCCATCCTCTTTCTAATTAGCCAACTTGCACGAACTTGTATCTATGTCCTCTTCCCTCCTTTTTTTTGATGTAGAAGGCCTTTGACTATTCTTAGTGTAGATCTTCTTTTCTTAGGTGATTTCCCCCCACGATGTTAGCTCCCTATCTTCCATCATGAGTCCATAATTGGAGTTCAGTTCATGACTTGATTTCTTTTATTGCATTGGCCCTTCTCTCCTCTTTGCTTGGTATGTCAGTTCAATACAAGGAAGCTCTTCATGAATTAAGAGGTCGCAAACTTGTTGAATCAAATGAGTTTATTAGGAGATACAAGGGACCTCTTCATGAATTAAGAGGTGGCAAATTTGTTGAATCAAATAAGTTTATTAGGAGATACAAGGAACTTCTTCATGAATTTCAAGGTGGTGGGGTGGTAGTTGTTACACCTAGGAGTAGACACATCAGAGCATTTTGTAGGGTTATCATGGATGTAAATGCAAGCTCTCTTCTCTTTCCTCTTTTGCGTCTCTCCCTATTTGCTTCACTTTCTTCGATCTCCTCCATTGATATATTAATTCTTTCCTTTTGCTTCTTTAATAATAACCCTTTCTTGGATTAGACTTGCTACATGAATATCACCATAATGGTTTCTGTCAAAACATATTGTTCCAATAGATTACGGAAATTCCATGCTTCTCTACACCGAGCCAATGTCTCCTATGTCGTTATGTCAATCACGTCGATGGGTATCATTTCATGCCAACATTCAACACACTTTGTTATACACATGTAAATACTAATTTCGAATCTTGATGGGAATTATTAGAAGTTAAAGGTTTTAGGCTTTAGTAGAGTAAAAATAAAATATATAAAATTTAAGTTTAATAATAGACGCAACAAAATAGATTGTTTAGATAAGAGGTAATGAGTTATCCAAAAGTTTGAGTATCTGGGTTCGTTTTTGCAAAATGATAGAGGTGTTGATAGAAATGTTTTATAAAGGATATCAACAGGATGATTGAAAGAGACGATGTCACATGTTCTTTGTGATTGTAAGGTAGCTCTAAAACTTAAGGGAAGTTTTACATAATGGTGATTATACGTGCTATTTTATATAGAGCTGAATGTTGGGTTATGAAACCAGAAAACGAACACATGATGAGAGTCGTAGAGATCAAGATGTTAAGATAGTTGCAAACATGCGAGGATAGATAGGATAAAAATTGTGAACATTAAAGAGAAAGTCGAGGTTGAACATGTATTTAGGTGATCAATAAATGCCCTATTTAGGGAATGTGACAGCATGACAAATATGTACATTAATTGAGAAAGAGAAAGATTAAAAAAGACCTACTTAACAATAATAAAATAGGATAAAATTCATTTAAATATAGATGAGAATATAATAGGGGATTAAGCCCAATGATATAGGACAATCCATATAAAGGCTTAACTATTGTTGTTATACTCAACCCTTCTTGACATTCTAAAATTGAGATAGTGTTGTTATTTTTTATTTTGTAGTTTGCCTACCACGTGTGCTACCTAGAACTTACTAGACCCTTATCTCCTAGTCTCAAAACAGCTTAAGTGATTAGTTCACATATTAACCATATCAGTTTATGGCTTGATCTAACAAGCCCTTTTCAAGAAAAGGAGACTATGATTGAAACATTTTTTTGAAAGGAAAGGAGGCAATTTTAAAAATAAAGGATCTAGAAAAAAGGAATTAGAGTGAAATAAAAGATTACAACAACAACCAAGCTTTATCCCAGTAGGTGGGGTCGATTATATGGATTCTTCTACGCTATTGAGATCTATCCCGTACTATATCATCATTTATATTTAAACAAATTTTATCTTATTTTATTGTTGCTAATCATGTTTTTTATCTTCCCCTTCCTTGTTTGATATGCATATTTGTCATAGTTTCACATCGCCTAACTAGAGCATGTATTGACGTCTAGGTATATATCCGTACCATCTTAAACGTGTTTAGAGTGAATTCTATTCCACACATCCATATTAACATTCTCATTTCTGCAACTCTCAGCTAGTTATAGCGTAACATTCAGCTCCATTTAACATAGTAGGTTTAATCGCTGTTTTGTAGAACTTCTCTTTAAATTTTGGGTACTTTACGATCACATAGAACACTTGACGTTTTCTTCCATTTCAACGATCTTGCTTGTATTCTATGTAAGACAATTCTCTCAATCCCTTTATCCTTTTATAAAAATGAACCGAAATACTTAAAGGTCTCATTTCAAATAACTCATTATCTTCTATCTTAACAATTGTCTTATTATATCTAATATTGCTAAACTTAAATTTTATATATTCTTTTTTATTCTACTAAGCATAAAACCTTTTGCTTCCGGTGTTTCTCGCTAGTTTAACATTTACACTCACGTGTCTCATCTAACATTGACAAACAATATGTACACAATATCGTATCATGGATATCTCTAGAGCGTTCGTTCATGATTAGTATAAAAAGATAGATACTTAGGGTTGATCTTTAATGTAGCCCTATCTTTATGGGAAATGCTTCGGTTAATCCACTCTTGTTATTACAATTAGTTCAATATGTGCCATGCTAACACCTCTCTTTTCTAAGATTTTCCATATAATTTCTCTTAATTTTATCATAAGTTTTTTCTAGGTCAACGAATACCATATGTAGATCTTATTTTTGTTCTCTATATTTTTCAATTAGTTACTTGAGAAGATGAATAACTTCTATTGTCAACCTTCCATGCATGAATCTAAATTGATTTAAGATCACCGTGGTCTCATTTTTTAATTTTTTTTCCTTTTCAAAGTTATATCGTATGACTGATTAGTTTAATACCCTTATAGTTTGCATAATTTTATGTTTCCTTTGTTCTTATATAAGGGAACTACAGTACTTACCATCCATTGATTAGACATTTTTTCCATTTTGTTAAATAACTTTGTAAGCCATTCAATACCTTGTTTTCCTAGACACTTCCATATTTTTATCGGAACATCATTTGGCCCAACTACTTTCCTATTTTGCATCCCATCTAATGTTTGTTCTACTTCTGAAGTTTGAATTTAAGATGAAATTTTAAATTTCTATATTTATTTGACGTACTTAAATTACCTAAGTTAAGTTGACCATTTAAACCTTCATTAAAATGTTGATGAAAATATATCTTCCACCGCGCTTTTATTTCCTCATCATTTCTAGTATCCTATTACATTCTTTTTTAATACATCTTATTTGGATAAGGTCTCTTGTCTTACTCTCTCTCACTTAACTATTTTGTAAATGTTTCTTCCCCTTTTTGTATTGAATTTTCGATATAAGCATTCTAAAGTTTTATTCTTAGCTGCATTCACTACTTTCTTAGCCTGTTTCTTAGATATTTTAAGTTTTTCTCGTTCTTACAAGTAGATATAATACCTTATACGCTGTTCGTTTTTTTTTTTCACTTTCTCCTATACTTTCTCATTTCGCCACCAATATTCTTTACTGGGTGGTGCACGTCTCTTTAATTCATCGAGTACATTATTGGTTACCATTTTCAATTTTAATACCATCTTATCCCATGTCGTATTCCTACCATCTTTTTAAATATATTTTTCTTCCCATCCTTTAACTTCCGCCACTTAATTCTTAGAGTTGTGCATATTTTACTTCTATTGATACTATGTTTGAGGTGCATATCTAATACTATTAACCTATACTGGTTAGTTAAGTTTTTTCTAGGGTGAACCTTGCAATATTTTTAAATTTTTCTATCCTTCTTCCTAACTATAAGAAAGTCAATTTATGATTTATTATTCTCACTTTTGAACGTGACCAAGTGTTATTGACCAAGTGTTATTCTTTGTTTTTAAAAAATGTATTATCTAATATAGGGTCATATGTTATAGCAAAATCTAATTTAGTTTTTCCTTTTTTATTTCTTGTTCCAAACTCGTAACCCTCATTCACCCTATCATATTCCTTATTTTTCACTTCTACATACTCATTTAGGTCTCATTCTATTAAAATCATTTCAGAATATTTTGTAATACATCATCTTGATCATCCCAATACCTAGATTTTGTTTCTTCATCTAATTCTTCCTGAGGTACATATATGCTAATTACTTTAATAGTTTCTTTCGTCACTACTATGTTGAAAGTTATAATCCTATCCCCTTTCTAACTACTCCATCATTTAATGAACTATCTACAATAATACTTACTCCATTTCTTATTTTACTCATTTCTGTATACCATAACTTAAAATCGGAGTTCTCTATCATTAGACCTTCTCTTCTACCTATTTTGTCTTTTGTACACAAAATACTAATTCTTCTCCTAGGCATTGCGTCTATCCATTGCTTTACCATGATACCTTATAGTCAGACTCGGTAACACAAACTCTTGCATATTTAACACAACACTCGAATTCTCTGAGATGCTACAGTCAGACCCTATAATGCATTCCTTCCATGGAGCGACGGAACATTTGTATAATAGTTTGCTAGATCCATTCATTGAACATGTGCTTGAACTGTTGGCAACCTAATGCAACCCTTCTCCTTACTCATTCGGGCTCGGGACCGACCATGGTGTAATTGAAAGAAAAGAGAGATTAATTAACAAAAAATAAAAAAAACAAGCGAAAGGAAAAGGTGATGGATTCTTTTTTTTTTTTTTTTTTTTGAATTGCTAAATTGTATGCCACCATCTCATGTGTACCTTGTGCGCATGATTTGGTGTGCATGACTTAAGAGGAGATTGGTTATTATCTATTATTTGTTTGTTATCTCTCGGAGTCCTCATGACCTTTCTTCCTTTTTAAATAAGAGTTTGAAATTGTAATCCCATTAAATTATGCAAGATATTCCTTAGTCTTCTGTTTATTGTAACTTTGAAAAGATAGATTAACGTATGTTTTTCTTCCAGTATCCTCTTTATCTTGAGTAGTTGTCAGATTTTACATATCCATAATATCTTTGTCTCTCAGATTAATATTAAACTGTCTCTCTGCCAATATTAGCTTGTCCCAAGGATCAATGCTTAATTCCTGATCAATCTGAAACTCTACACAACCTCTCACAAATTGTCATCCTCATGAACTTCTGAATCATGCAGTATCTTCAATTTGTGGGGAGTCATGGTATAAGATTATATCAAAAGATTGCCATCAACTTTGTTTTGTTGATGATCTTTCTCTTGAAGATGTTATCCACTTCAGTCTAGCTGTTGTAGTATCGTGTCTTCATTATCATCTAGTCTTTTCTTTGAGATCTCTTTTGGTTTATGTAACAAGTTAAACATACATAGAACCTATACTCCAACTTGAAGCCTGGGTTGAATCCCGGTGAGTGCATAGTCCTGGGGCGAAGTACCCTCTCTGCCAGATGGCTGCCCAATACCGTGGTTTACCACCCTGTCACAATGTGGGGTCGGAGTGACGGAGCACTCGGGGCCAGCATTATCACCTTTTCGCCACATGTACTCCAACTGGAACAGGGAAAGTTTGGATTTTCTAAGTTAGAGTCATTGATTACAGGTGGGTTTAGTCTCAGACAAGTGTTTTAGTTATAGGAGGAGTTTATGTTGAGTCCTATAAATATAATGGAATAATTATCTTTCAAAAGATTGGGATTTTATTCCTTTCAACTTTTCTATATTTTGTGAGACATTTGATAATCCTTATCAATCACTAGCAAATTCTTTCAAATCCATGTTGCTTTTTGTCTTTTATTTTTTCCAAGGAAACATTTTTCATCTTCACACTTAGATCCCTTCAAGTTGGTGGTTTAAATTGCGCTTGAAAGTTCTAATTACTGATTTCTCCATGATTTGGTGTGCATTATGACTGCGATCTACTAAGCTGTTGTATTTTGCTTGTAGCTGAAAACAAGGGCCTGAATTTGGTGGATGCACCAGTATCCGGCGGTGTTAAGAGAGCAGCAGATGGAACACTAACGGTTAAACCTAGTCGTTTCATTTTTTTAATCAACACCTTTGTGTTGAATGACTTTCTTAATGTTATGCATATAAAAAAAATACAAAACATAATTGCTTATTGCCATTATTTCTCTTAAACCTCTAGATAATGACTTCAGGCACTGATGAAGCTCTTTTATGTGCTGGATCTATACTCTCTGGTAATATGCTTGAGTTGGTCATTAATGCTGTGAGCATTTTTTTCAATTGAAATATATAAACACAGGATGCAGTAACCTAACATCCATGTCTAACAGTACTTAGTGAGAAGCTCTATGTCATCAAAGGTGGATGTGGAGCCGCAAGGTAAATATTCTCTCCAGAAATACTTAGAATGTTATTGTCACAGTTTTATATATATATATATAGAGTAAATTCTTTAATACTATGAGTATTTCACCATTTCAAACTAACCTATTTATTCATGCAATTTCATAGATGAAGTTCAGAAATGATAAATTTTGTCCACTACAAGCTATATAGCTGGAGTGTGAAAAGAGCTGACTGCGTTTTGTTAACTGTATTTTTAAAATATATTTCTTATAATTTTTCTGTTTCCTCTCAGTCTCTCTCCTATTTTAGTTTTTTCCTTCCCTCCCTACTGGTCACCTGAGTTATAGCAGCAATAGTTTCTTTGGTTGGCTGCTCCAAGCAAGCACCTTCTTGAGTATCTCTCATTTTGCCCTTTGGTGATAACCTTATTGTCTTATCTTCGAACTACCGACACATTGACAAGTATAAAGGTGAAGAGTATACGAGGGCAAAAATCCTAAGAGTTCCTCTATTTCTTAAATCATCAAAGGACACCTCAAACTTATTTTTTTCCCAAATTACCCTTTACAATATAATTGATTATCTTTTCTATTTTTTTAATTGCTTATAAAACTTATTAAAAATATAAATATAAATTTATGGATGAATTTAGTAGACATGATTATTTTGTTGACATGATTATTTTTTTTGTAAAATTAAAATTTATGGATGAATTTAGTAGATATTATAAAATTATTTCTCGATAAATTTAGGTGTAACTTTTTTACTTTTATGTTTGCAAGTGATTTTCTATCATGTTAGGTATTTTATAAAAATATAAATTATTTCTTTGTATGAATTTAAATTTAAATTTATACCATATGATTTTTTAAAATATTTTATATACTTTATAAAATTATTTTATTATTTAGGGCAGCTTGGTGCATGAAGCTCCCGCCATATGGTGTCCCGGGGAAGGTTTCATTGTACGGAGCCTTACCCTGTTTTTTTTTGCAAGAGGCTGTTTCCAAGATTCGAACTCGTAATCTTTATGTTACATGGCAACAACTTTACCGTTGGGCTAAAGCTCTTCTTCTAAATTATTTTATTATATATTTAAAATTAATATACTTTTTTTATGCAATTCTTCTATTTTATAAAATTAAGATTTATTCTACTGATTAGATCAGATTGTATTCTTTTACGAATCAAATTAGCAAAGCAAAGGTTATTTGGGAAAAATTTAGGCTTAGGGTGTCCTTTTGATAAAAAAGCTCTTTTGCCCTTTAATTTTGCCCATATATAATTATAATTTATAAAGCTAATTGAAATGGGGACCTGAGAATGAGTGCCTGCTGCTTGTTTCGAGATTTGCAGAAAAATATATATTCTATAGATATTATTATATCAGCTAGACCGAAGTGGAGAGCCTTCGGGATATATTATGGTTTAATGAAAGGTTGATCAAGTATACATTGGGTGACATTGAGGACAAATATGGGATGCAAGGAACAGCTTAAATTTGCTATTTGATTATCATAAATCCAACCCTTGATGTGTTAGTCATGGTATAAAATACTGAGTTGTGCCAATCAGCACAGGCGAAATTGACTGTTAGCAACACGAAGTTGAGAACTCACGGCGGCCTTACCAATTCATCCTCAAGAGCCAACAAAGTGAAAAAACCTTTTTACCTTATTTTTCTTTCATTTGTAAGTCCATGAGATAAACAGGAAAACACATTTTTAAAGGATGATTATTTTTTCTCTCCTTCATTTGCCCACGACCTAAATAGAGAAAATAAATCTGTGAGATAGAGGAAAAAAATGTTAAGAAAAATTGAAAAATTAGATATAATATCTAACTTTATAAAATATACTATTATGAACTAGATTATTGAATATATCAATTTGCTATAACTTTAAACTCATCGAAATAAATGCAAATTAAATTCAATTTAAATCTACTTCATCATGTCATGTTTATTTGGTGACTTCAGCTAACCCAACTCAATAACGATCAAACATTTTATTAGTTAATATCAAAACTTGAACTCAACATTCAACATCTCAAATATAATTCAATAATAAGAATCTATAATAATCAAATATTACTAAAAATATTTTTAATTAATATATTTATATTTAAGAAGTACTAAAATTGTATTGACATGACACGATACAATACCGAAACCATACATAAATTGAAACTTTAGCACAACTCGAAATTTAAAACCTTGGTGCCACTTGTCCTTCAACAAAGTTTATGAAGCTTGACACGAGGAAGCCTAACTCGAATCCATTTTGTGCATGAGGATGACAGATATAAAAAACATCTCAATCCATATGCAGGGGAGTAGTGGGTGTCAAAAACAGAGTTGAAGAAAAGAAGGTGTGGACCAAGAGGAAAGGAAGGAAAGCATTGTGAATTTTATACTGATAAATTGGCCATTTTTAATTATATAATCTAGAATGGGCATCCTAATCTACTTTTCTTTAGGCTATGTTCATTGCATTCTTTTACGTTCATTGCATCTTGAGGTTATGGAACATTTAAGAATTGCAGAGTAAATATTATATCAAGACTAAATTTCATAAGATAGGATTGCATATAATGATATTTATTTTGCATATTTATCCTGTTAATTAAATATTGACTTCTAATTTTGGTAGCCTATGTATTGACTAATCCTTTTAGTAGCATCACGAGAGATAAGTGATCACCCTATCAACTTTAATATCTCTAATAATAACACAACGACAGATTTTACACTAGGATTGAGGGGAGTCTGATTACAAAAGTAAGGAGCTTATTTTTCTCTTTTGCTACCTTGTTAATTGAACAATATCTTCTCTATTCTTCCATGTGCGAGTTAAGTTACAGTGGAAGAATTGAAAAATTCTTAACTCTAGGCAGCCCCTTCTAGGTCCTTGTATATTTACAATATCAATTATCAAATCCTAGCATGTTATCAATATATCTAAACCACTCAACTTGGTTCAAAGATATACAAAATCCTAACATGTTATCAATATATTTGATTCTAAATCCTACTAAAGATTTAGTTAGCAATCTAGTTGATCATTTGGACTCATGCTAGAACGATCACCTTATTTTGTTTCTTTTTTTTTTTTGGACAAAATAACAATCTATCTCCATAAGTTTTGTTCTCATGAAAAAATTTGATTAGTGATACTGTGCATGGTAGTTTGAATATCACAATATAGTTTTATTTGTTCAGCAGATGCACTGTCTAATTATTCGGAATATTTTCAAGGATTTTAAATCAACATATCCTTGACTGAAATATAGGAAACCCATTATTCGGAAGATTTTCAAGGATTTTAAAGAACTGTCAGAGTTCTGTTGAGGATCCAAATATGAAGACTCAAAAAATTAGTTGATCACACAACAAATATGATGCCATGTAATAGGAAGTTTTTTCAATTTATAAAATTAGTGGTATTTCCTTGGATTGGATACTGAGTTTCCTTGTTATAAATAAGACATTTGGATCTGTTGGAGTGTCAATATGCCGAGCACGTAGGATGGCAACTTCTTTAAGCGTAACATTTTTTTATAGTCGGATCTAAATGACTTCTGCTGAATGAGCAATCCATTATGCCTAGAAAGTATTTTATCATCTAAATTCTTCATTTATAACTACTTGTAAGATGCACTTTTTCCTTGCAATTTTCGCCATGTCATCACTGATAATGATAATTTCATCTATCTAAACAATCACAAATAATCTCATATTCTCATTCACTGCTGATGACACCAAACAAGAATGAATTTGCTCATTCATACTGGAGATTACTTCAGTTCAACCCATCTAGAGACTTTTTAAATTGACATGATTTTTAGCTACCCTGTTAACAAAAAAATATCTTCTCTTATTCTCAGTTCAGTAAAAATGGTTAATCAGTTGCTTGCTGGGGTTCACATTGCTGCTGCCGCTGAAGCAATAGCCTTTAGTGCACGTCTTGGATTAAAAACCAGAGAACTATTTGAGCTTATTAAACACACAGGAGGATTTTCATGGTCTGTTCTCATTCTATTTTTTTTCTTGTACTGAAAATTTCATTTGTTATGCAGTACATTTTGAGTAAAATAATTATGGATAGAGCTCTTCTTGCTAGCAGTATTTTACAATGTGGTATAGCTAATTGTCCACTTCACTTTTTTTTGTACTAATTAGTTCCCAATTAATTACCGAATTGAACTTATTTGCTGGCATTCCTTAAAGTACATATGTAAACTAATTTGGAAAAGGTTGAGAGTTTCGGAGTTGTCGTTTCTTATTGAAGTTGAATAGATGCAGGAATGATTAGATGTTCAGTCATAGACATGGCCAAAATTCTCATGCAAAATTATGAACTTCATTGATATCGAGCTAATTATACCCATTCCCAATCAATCCACATCTATATCCGATTAGCAGCACAACCAAAGACAGAGTTATCATGCTGATACAGAGCTAATGAAACCCATTGCAAATCAATCCACAACTATATCCATCAACAACACAAGTTTTAACCAAAAGCAAGAAAATCATGCTAAACTCTAGGTATTAAAAAACTGATCGGAAGCATAATGTGATTGTTGAGATTACGGGGATTATTTCTCAATAAATCTTAGGTATCCTTCTTTATATTAATACGGATATAAAATAGGGTAAAAATCAAAATGGCACCCCTTATTATTGTTTTTACCAAAAGGGTGTCCCCCTTTTCCCAAAAAACATCAAAACACCAACTCAACATATCTCTCATCCCAAAATACCCAAATTTCAGTGCTATTATATTAATTACAGCATAGTTGCTACAACATAGTACAAAATTACTCAAACTTAGTCAAACTTACTGCACATAAAGCATTGTTATATCAAAATATTCTTTATCAACTTAGTCAAAATTACTTTAAAACGGTTGTAGTAACTATGATTGCTACAACAAGTAATTTTGATCAAGTTGAAGCGATTTTGATTAACTTTAAGCAATTTTAACAAAGTTGGCCAAGAGTATTTTGATATAATGGTGCTCTATGTATAGTAATTTTGAATTAGGAGTCAGCTTGCTTTAATAAGTTATAGCAGCTTTTGCTGTCTCTAGTTGCCACACGTTGCGAGAACTATGCTTTAGATGCTACAACAACCCTGGAATAAAGATATTTTCAAGATGAGAAATATGTTGGAGCTCTATTTTGTTGATTTTTGAAAAGTGACACCCTTTTGATGAAAATGATAATTAAGGGCGCTTTTTTATTTTTATTTTTACCCTATGGAACATCATAAATGAACCCTTAGTATACACATATTTATAAATGAGTCCAATTATATGATAATCCTATAGAGACTTAGCTTGTTACAAATGTATTCAACTCAAGGGTCTTTAACAATTTAGTCAAATAATCAACTCAAACTAATTCCAATATATTGTTGGAACTTAGCTGGTTATAAATGGATTCAAATCTAGGGACTTTAATGATTCATTAAGCAAATTTACTAATTCATCCTTAGAATTAACAAAGGAGGTGATGATGTCATTATATTGCACTTTCTCTAAAATCAAATGATAATCAGTATAGTGATCTTTATATCTTTTGTCCTCTCATGAAAAAAATAATTTTAGGCTATATATATATATCACAACTTGATTCTCAGTTTCATCACCTCCATAGGAGTGTATCTAGCACATCAAATGTTTAATCCACAGGAGCTCATATATAGCTAAAGACATATCCTGTATTCTGTCTTTGTACTCAACTTTACCACCACTATTTATTTCTTTCACTTCCAGTAAGAAAATAAGGTTACCTTCTAGTAGAATACAATAGCATGTTGTAGATCACTTATCTGTTGGGGCACCTATGATCTAGAGAGAACCTCAATCATGGAATAAGATATCTTTCCCTATAACACCCTTAGGTAACATGCGATCTTTGTAGTTTGTTATTCAATTTTCATGACATGGGTTCTCTAGAAATTGGCTAATCACACTAGGAACACATGAGATGTCTGATAACTATAAAATAGTCATTTTCCTATTACCTTCTATGTTATTTGGATCATCTAATGACTCCCCTATCCTGGTACTTATCTGACATTATGATTCATGAGGGAGTATCTATAGGTTTATTGCCAATCATGTTAGCCTCCTCAAGCATATACAATACATATTTGCACTGTAATATATAAAAAATCTTTTTCTGATGAGCAACCTCTATACGAAACAATGCTTAATATTACTAAGCTATTTAGTTTGAATATGTGGACGAAGAAAACCTTTTAATTTTTAATTCTAATGGTATCGCAAACGTGAATAATGTTAATATCGTCCACAACGACAATAAGAATAATAAGTTTCTAAAACTGTGAAACAAAGTAGAACACTTTGTTAATAACACACATTCGGTTATGTCATACTAAATAACAGTTGAGCTAAACTTATCAAACCAAGTTCTTGAAGATTGTTTCAGTTTGTAGAAACACTTCTTCAGCTTACACACCATACATTTCTCCATTTGAGCAACAACTCTTGGAGGTTGCTCTAAATAAACCTCCTTTAAAAGATTACCTTGAAAGAAAGACATTTTTGATATCAAGCTAATGGAGCAATGAAAGACAACAACTATGGAGAGACAAAGGCAGATTGAAGTTATTTTAGCATTGGAGAGAACGTATTATGGTGGTGAACATCATAATCTTGGTAATCCTTGACCACTAGGCCAAGTTTAATTTGATCAACAATACCATTTGGTGAATATTTAATTGAGAAATCTCATTTGCCACCCATGGTAAACTTTATCATAGCCTGCTGCCAACTTAGATATGAAAGTGTCTATGAGACATTTCTAGGAACTGTGTATAAGAATAAAGAAGACACAAAGACATGTTTTCTAAGATGCTTAGAATATAAAATAATAAAGTGGATGATAAGTGGAACACTTACATACTTAGGCGTTCCTTTGCAAAAAGTAAATAGGGGGATCTGATGGATGATGCTTGATGACTGTCGATTGGTGAGCAAGAGTCTTGGGGAGGTGCGAAGTGTCTCCATGAAATCGAAGTGTCTCCATGAAATAGTCATCAATTATGCACCCGCATTGGAGGTGCCTCGAGGGGCGATAGTAATAAAGGGCGGTCACTGGTTGGATTAGAAAGGACAATAGAGTAGGAATAGGGAGAACCTCTTGAACAGACTTAGGTAGATATAATGAAGAGGGAGAACAAAGATCTCAAAAATGTCTCATCAGGAGAGATAAAAGTATGACGTGTTAGTGGAACAATGACAATAACCTTTTTCGAATCAATAATAATCGAAGAAAATTTATTTGATGGACTATGAGGATAACTTACCATGGACACAAGGGAGCAAAGGAATTACATCCATAGATTTGTGTTGGTAGAGAATATATTCATATTGTTGAAAGAGAATAGTGAAAGGAATTTGAGCATGAAGAGTGGAGGATAGCATAAGGATAATGAGATAATACACAGTAAGAATAACATGTAGAAAGAAGAGAGACATATTGGAGTAAAGTCAAATCAATCTTCAAAAGATGTTGGTTTTTTCATTTTTGTTACACCATTTTACTAGGGCATGGGTCTCTATGTACATGAGGATTGATAATTGAAAAGGGAGACTAAAAATAATTGAAAAGAGGGAGATAAGTATTCCCTAATATCGACAATGGTACTCACTTGATAGAGGTACCAAATTGGTTTTTATTTCATCATAAGAGGAGTAAAAGATAGAAAAGTGTTCAAACCAAAACTTTCATTAGAAAGCATCAGAATATTTAAGAATAATCATCAATACTTGAAAACATCAGTTTGGAAGTGACAATATTAGAAGCCAAAGGTAGAGATGTCTTGTACTGTGAACATATGAATGAACTAAAGAAGATGATGCATGACGCAGAAGCAGCTTTATGAGTTTGCTAAGGATACCTTAAGTGACAGGGTTCACATACAAGGGTTGAAGATTTTTATAGTTTTGAGCCATCTACCTCTAGTTTTAGAGCGAGATGAATGAGCAAGATGACTGAATTAGGAGGGGTGAATGAAGGCGTAGCCAAGAGAGCCAAATACAATGACGACTCATCAAGTTGTACAACCTGCAAACTTATGCCCAAAACTAATTACATTTCCCGTACTTGAATTTTAAATGGAAACAGAAATGCCATTAAAGGTGATAGAACAATTTAATGATCTTTTGAGTCTAACAAGACAGTAGGTTCAATGGAAACCTAGAAAAATAAAACGCCGAAGATTACAACATTAGTGATAAGGAAACATCTCCAATACCTTTTACTGATGAGTGAGACATATTGACTTTATGAGATCCATAGGTCATGCAAATGGTGGGAGAGTAGCGAAAGAGGACATGTTACCATAGATATGTTCAAAGGCCCCCGAATATTGGATTCAAGGAGATGACGTAGAGGCGCATGATATACAAACAGTAGAAACACCTCCACTAGGCAGATAAGGTGATGAGCTAGGAGAAAACACTGATAATAGCTTAGAGCCTAAAGAGCTTTAAGTAATCTTTCACTGGAACAAAAACCATGGAACATAACTGAGCTGCTGAGGGAGTATCTGAACTATCTACAACAAGCGATGGATGACCAAAAGGGGCCTTATCATGATGAAATTGCCCTCCAGATTGACTTCTTCCAACCCACTGTTGGCCGCCTCGAAAATCTGACATTTTGAACCGGTGAATTTTTCACTCCATTGTGGGTCTCACATGCTTTTATGGTGACCAGTTCATGAGAAGAGCACTTGATTGGACTTAATTATGCTACAGACCCACAAAGAATTGGGTTGGAAATCTTGACTGGAAATCTGGAATTACTGGATCTGGATTTGCTAGACATTCTTCAAGCTATTTCTGAATCTGAACTTGCTAGACATGCTTCAACCCACAGCTTGGGGTTGGGATGTGTTCATCCTAAACAGGAAAGAGGACCTTGCTGTTGTGGGTTGGGCTCAAGAGTGGCAGCTGAAATTGTGTTCAGGCACCACTATTGTCAATTGGATGAGCTGATAACAATGAAGATCCAGAATCAGAACATGACTAGCATTTAATGATCCAATGAGCTTGTGATGATTGCGAGACGAGGTGCCTGCTGCAATGGAGAACAAGGTGTTGAATCAGTCGATGGAGAATTGGTTGTGTTGTGGATTGGTACTGGTTGATTGAGAATTTTCTGCTCTTGGCCTGAAGATGAGCCGCAGAAAGATTCCTGTCCATGTGATGCTTTAGGACAACAGGAACCACGAGTCACCAAAGATCGAGGTAATTCTAAGATGAAAAATCAGTAGATAAGTCAGGGATTACCAGAGATTGTGATCATACGGATGGTCAGCATGATGGTCCTAATCTGCAGTGAGAAGTTATGTGGAGGTCGGAGAGAACAGGGGTGACTTTGATACCATGTTGAGGTTAGGGAAAATTCTTCCTCAATTGATCCTGGGTAATACACTTCTACCTACATATACATATTATTACAAATATGAAATATTACAAATGAACTCCATTGCAAATAGGTCTAATTTGTCCATGACACTTATTACTATAACTGATCTGATCGAACTTATTCATTTCAGAATCATAACTGCCAACTTAATGTGAGAAGTTAAATGAATAATAAAAAAATAACAAAAAGTGGAATTTTAATTCACTAATGCATTAGGATCTCAGATCATGTCTGTAGATATCTTAAATATAAATGTCACCTTGTCATTTGAATAACGAGTATGATCTAACAAACACATTGAAATAATTAGGATCTGATTTATTTTTGATGATTTAGGATTGCAATTCTTTAAAAGAGCTAAGGATTTTAGTGGAATTTTTAAAATATGCAAAATTGGATAATAACACTTGGATGTATATTTAATCATTTCATTTTTATTATACATTTTATTGTTGTTTCCATTATAATACCTAAAACATCATATTGTTTCTGCTTCAGGATGTTCGGAAACCGCGTGCCTCACATGTTAGAAAATGACTATACCCCATACTCTGCAGTTGACATCTTTGTTAAAGATCTTGTATGAAACCCTTCTATAATTTTCTCATTTTTTATATTAGTGAATTGTTATATATAGTCCATTTACAAATATATCTTGCTATTTTCTATTTGATGCTTTTGACTTTATTGTAGGGAATTGTACTGAACGAAAGCTCCGCTCTTAAAATCCCACTTCATTTGTCAAGTGTGGCACACCAACTTTTTCTATCAAGTAAGTTAATCATCTCCTCATTTTCCACAAAAGAAATGAAGCTACTAAGTCATAGATTGATTTTCATTTCTATTTTATTTTTTGCTAAGATAATTGTCCAAACAATGACTTTCAATTTAGTTGCGGATTGTACTAGCTAGTCATCTTCTCTTCTACTAGCTCCATTTTTTCTTTAGATAAACTATCATTTCATCACTTTAATTTATAGCATTAGAGTGGTTAGTTCTCAGTGCGTCTAGTCTTTTGTCTTGAGTGCAAGCCATGCCAATTATGTAAATATAATATGTCCTGGTTTCCGCATAGCATCCATAAGTATGCATGAGCACCATTTGTTTTGGTTGATTCTAATGTTTGAGTTAAAAGTTGTGTTAGTTCCAATAAAGTACATTATATCTAAGGATTAAAATTTGGAGTCATACCAAAGCTGTGGTCTCTATTTGGAATGATATGGTTTCGACATTGTATCATGTTTGGCCGATACAGTTTCTCTACTTATTTAATTGAATTCTTAATAATAACAATTGCCCTTAATGATTAACTTTTTTTACAATTAATTAGATTGGTAATATATATAATATTTGTTGTTTATTTAATCATCTCAATTTTTTGATTAAATATAGTTGCGACTAATTATGTTTTAATTTTAAATTTAGTTATTTGTGAATTGCATAATTCTCTTGTTTCATAATAGTACACTTACATTATATTCAACTTTTCCTTTCATCTAAGGATGTATTTTTTGTTTAAATAAACATATTTTATATGATTTTATGTTATTGTGTTTGAAATTTATTCATTATCATTTAAAATAAAATCGTGCACTAAATATCATTATATATTTTGTTTAATAAAACTCAAACAAAACTTTCTTAGATGAAGTAAAATAATATTAAATCCTCTCATTTCGTTTTAATTTGTTTTTTTTCATGTAAGGGACCACAATTACTAGTGTGGATGGAAAACAAAGTATTTATTTTTAAAATTTTGGATGTAAAATATCATAGTTTAGTCTTAAATTAATTTTGTAACTTTTTTTTTTTAAAATATAAATTTGACTCAAATTAGATTTAAACAAATTGGAAAATTTTAGCTTTAAAATTTTTATAAAAATTAAATTTATATTTTATTGTTGCGACCCCGTGGATGCCTCCGCAAGGTCGCGGTGGTTATCGCGACCCAATGGATGCCTTCATGAGGTTGTGGTGGTTGTTGCGACTTTACTTTTTTTTTAAATTTTTTTTTTCTTCTTAATTTTAGATATAATGTTTATTTTTTAAACGGTAATTCCTTTTCTCTGTTTATTTTTTTCTCTTCTTTTCATTCATTAGCTTTTTTCATTGTTAATTTTCCTCCTTTATTCATTAATTTTTTCCTCTATCTGTCTTTATCCTGTCTACGAAGGTAAATAGAAAAAAAATCTCTTTAACCTCTTTAAGGATGATTAATTTTTTTTCTTTCCTTCATCTCTTCGTAGATAAGTAGAGAGAAAAACCATTTTTAATTTTCTTTTTCCCTACTTTATACATTCACTTGGTAAATTTAGAGAAAAAAATAACCTTATCAAACATATATCAAAACTTAATTGAACATTCAACATTTCAAATATAATTCAATCGTAAATATCTATAGATATCGAATATTAATAAATTTTTTAAAATTAATTATACTGAATCCGTATCGTTCTAGTCATAAAATCGAAACTTTGCACGACTCAAAATTTTGTACATGTTTTCTTCACAATGGTACTTCATTCACTTGGTTATTTAAGAAACAATGCCTTGGAAGTGAGCTATAAACGTACATTTTTCTTGGCATATGCATCTCTTGTATATTTCAGTGTAATGAGATGCTCCAGTTTACTTTAGATTTTAAATACAAATAGATGGTGGACCATTGCATTCTGCAGTTCCATTCATTTTAATTGAACTAGCTACAAAATGTCATAGAAAATCCTTATCCTCAGATATTCTGTTCAATTGTTAAACTCTGGTTCTATGAGCATATTTTGTGTCAGGTTCTGCATCTGGTTGGGGTCGATATGATGATGCTGCTGCTGTGAAGGTACATTTGCAGTGAAGTTCTATGAACTTGCGCTCTTAAATTTGTCTTTTATTTGTTGTTCTAGACAGAGTCAAGACCTTTGAATATGTATTAATTTTTTGTATTTCTTTGAAACTCTTATATTATAGGTATAAATTTGACAAACAGGTTCAGGTTTGCCTTTGCTTACCTTGCCAAACAGATTTCCACAGAGGTACTTTGTTCTACCAGTATAGCTTAATCAGCTATATAAATAGTGAAAATACCCATCTGATTGCAGGGGGGAAAACTAAAGTGCTATATCTTGGGAGAGCCGTGTAGTTGACCAAGTGCTTGCCTATCTTTAGATCTGCAATTTGGTATATCCTGTTGGCACTTGTACCATCTAACTAAACTGCTTGTCCTGGGTCAACCAACAGAAAATTCAACCCCCTTCCAGTATACAATTACATGACCATGTAAACCAACAGAACATACTCCAGATGGACTAAGCAGTGACCTTAAATTCTCCTCTTGTTTGAGGCTTTACAATTGCCAAGTGATTGGTTTTGGGTGAGTCCACAATCAACGATCTACTAGAGAGGAACTTAGCAGGGAATCCTATGGCGATTTGATGATTGGCTGGTCTCAGTCCTTGAGCTTTCTCTTAGGTATAATGCTGCATGAGAATGAATCAGTCTAAACCACTACGCCTGCTGGAGGAAACTCAAGTATCATTTCAGTAATTATAAAATTGTCTGTAAGCTATTGCATTCCTATTGGAAGCTATATTGAGAGAATCATAACATTATATTCTGTAGTTTTAAAGTTCTTACCAAATTCTGCCCCTTTCAATTATATCAAACTGTTATTATACTTTAACTTATTAAATACATCATCCACCCAGTTTGTATATCATCCAACACTCCTGTTAACTCAATTTACCTACCTTCCACATAGCTTGCCCACCTCTCCTTTCTTGTTCTCATTTCATTGTCATCATCAAAGCTCAATTAGTAGCATGATAAGGTTAAAACTGAAAGACAAGGAATTTTGGGATGTACTTTGAAAAGTTCACCCATGAAGTAAGTACTTACAATCCTCAGTTGGTATATCAACTGTCAAGAGTACTACTATGAGAAAGTTTAGGTAAGAGAGCATTGGAGTAGTCAAAGAATCGTCTATTTTGGGATCCTGGCTGGGTAACAGAAGAAGATTCAGCTTGCTGAAGCATAGTTTACATGATTTGGTGACGAAAGCGGTAAATTGCTTTGGAGGAGGTCTGATGTTGCTCATTGCTGTGAAATACCTCGATCATGCCTGAGCAAGAGCTACTATTGATGGAAAGGAAGAGACTGTAGGAAGATAGATAATCAGTAACTTCCTTTAAGAAATCAGTAGAAGCTGGCATAAATTCTGAGAAATCTGCAAAGATAGTCATGCAGTTTGAGGAATCTGC
>JBBPFP011131427.1:0-11744 GCA_037974795.1 Kaempferia galanga | reverse complement strand
CGCACAGATAGATGCCCACTCCCCCCGCTCCACCTCCCCTCCTCCTCTCTCTCTCTCTCTCTCTCTCTCTCTCTCTCTCTCTCTCTCTCTCTCTCTCTCTTCTTTTTCTTTTCTTCTTCCCCCGATGCAGTCCTTCGTTCTGGGGTACCGGGAACTATACCTCCGGGGCGTGACACTTTTGACTTTTGCCCAAAACATTTTCCTTCAAGGGAACGACTAACCTAGCGTATACGCTAAAGAATAATTATATGGATAGAAGCAATCTAGAGAAAATGTTGCCCGCTCAAAAGGCATAGTTTAAAAATGTTACCCTTCCAATTTAGACTGATAAAAGTTTGCCTGCTCATGGAATACATTTATCCCTCAACAAAAATGTGTTTTATATGCATGACGAGGCTAGTACTATGTTGAACAATCAATTTCATTCATTCTAGTTTTAGACTGTACCAACACAAGAAGTCGCTGAGTCAGTATCTAGAAAAATACAAAAAAACTAACAAGAAAATTGAATTTCCTAGTAGTATAAGAGTTATCATTTGCAGTTAATGCAATTAGTGAACTTGAGACCCCATTTTATAGCATTGGGTCCATGTCATGATAATTAGGAGGAAGCACTAAGAGAGAATGAGAAAGGTCACTTGTTTTAGGATTGAATTCTTTAAATTGGGCAGGTTCTCCCATAAGTAAATATTTCAGTGTGTTATTATATTCTTCTAAAGGGTAACATAATTTGTGGAAACAGAAAAAAAAAAAAAAAAAAAAAAAAAAAAAAAAAAAAAGCAAATTGCCATAACCAAATTAAATACAATGACTAAGTATAAAGTGGGGACTATCTAGGTTGGGTGCAATTAAAGCTACAATTAAAAAATAAAGATACAAATAGAGGGGATTATCTAGGATAAGAAACTCCAAACAATCTCTAAACAATTTGCAAGCTACCAAATCGTTTGCGACTAAGCCAAGCTACTAATGTTTCTTGTGGCTAGATATTGTCATGTACCAATAGAGGACATGGCAGCTAAACACGTCCTGAACCCATTTAGATAACATGTTGGGTCATGCTTCACACAAAGTCACAGGTCGTACTAGGAATGATCTGTGATGGCCTAGTCTAGTGCGCTCAAGCCATAGTCATGTTTTTTAAATAAAATAACAAATAAATAAGGAAAAATATAAAGAAATTTAGAAAAAAACAAAAAGGAAATTTAAAAATATAAAAATCAATATATATTACATTTCCAATTTTAAAATAATTTTACTTACCTCATTTTCATTTTTCAATTTCTTAGTTTTATTACTTTTATATTTTTTTTAAATATTCAAGCCAAGCTCAACCCACATGTTGTGGCTAGCTTATGTCTATGTTCATGTCTGTACTGTGCTTGGCACGGCCATAACCAAGCCACCTCTACCCAACCCGACTCATGAACTAGGTAGTCCAAACTAATGGTCCAGGCCAAGCCCTTTTCAGGCCATGCCGTTGGACACAACCCAAACCTGGTCGAATTGTCATCTCTATGTGCAACATGTAAATATACATAGAACAAGTATTAAAACATAAAGAATAAGGGCCCAGTATTTTGACATATAATATAAATATAGTAAATATAAGAAAAGATAAAATTATTTACCTAAGGTCAATATTTGTTATTCTAAAATATAAAGATAGAATATAAAAAAAAAAAAAAAAAAGTAACTTTCTACTATAATCAAGTAAAATAAAAATAAAATATTGTCATAATTTTATCAAAAAAAAAATATTATGTTATGATTTATCAAGCTTAAATGTGACAAAGAAGATGGTGTCATTATCTTTATTAAAATAATGGAATAAAATTAAGAAATATAAAAATAACTAAAACATCTTTTAGATGTAAAATATTTAGCAAATTTAATTATGAAATCTGGATTTTATAAGTAAACTTTTATCTTCAAAGCATCCATATACCTAGCTCGTCCTCCCTCCTTCCAATAATGCATACGACAGAACATAGATACGAGCATAAAATACTAAACTTGTTAAGCCAAACTTGTCTAAAGAGGAAGGGAAAAAAATTGAAAGTGAGAGACAGAGTCAATCAAGAAAAGCTATCTCCTCCGAGCTTAGAAAGATTGCCCGCAGAAGGGGTTTTTGGTTTACAATTCATCTAAAGTGGCACATATAGGTTATATTAATAAATAATTTATAAAACTATTTTAAAAAATTATTTTAAAATGTCCAACATCAGATATCTTAATTTTTATTAAAATAAAACGATTAGAATGCATATGTCAACTTTAAACAGCAATCATCATTGTAATAACCAAGGTTTAAAGTAACATTTATGTCAAAGTTTCAATCTTTGATCAAACATGATGTTTGTACTATGTCAACACTAGCCACACTTAAATGGTCCATTAGCCCCCGGACAATGGTGGAATGGTTAGGCCCTCCAACAAATAACGACGAGCCAAAAAATGTTGGATGAGCCTCCATGAACATTTCCTTAGTGGCAGGTGGAAAACTTCTATGGGGCCGAACTAGTCACCCAGAAATGGTCGGTTCGAAGAGATGGATATCGGGTGGCAACTAAATGAGATCCAACTCAAACCCTATAACAATTAAATATTGCTCCTACAATTATTAAGAGTAATAGGTTACAAGAATATAATAATTATTTTAACTAATAATTATTCCTTCCTAATCCAAGGATAAGTATAATCCATAGCTAATATTCTAATAAGATTAATAATCCCACCAATAATTTTGAAGGCCTATATTAAATATTGCTCCTACAATTTTTAACATTGGAATTGAATTTTCATGTATTCATGAATAGATTTAGGTTAACCACAAGGAATTGAAGTTGTTAACCTAGGAGTTGGAGTAGAAATAGAAAAATTGAAAATCAATAGGAATAGGTACATGGTTTCTCCACCTCTAGTCTACTCTTCTTTGCCATTGCCAATGCTTCTGATTGGTGCATCTCCTCTTCATTTCCATTTTTTTAGTGTTCCATCTTCTCCCCATTATAAATTAAATTAAAGATATGAATATAAAAAATAAAATACACATCAATATCAACCAAAACACCACACAACATCAGTGATATAATAACAGTAGTATCATGAAATCCAACAATCAACATGATCTCTAGGCAGTTCATGTTAGATTCAGAATTATTATCTACCTAAAGCAGAAGAAATTCAGAATGTAAAATAATGATCAAAATTTCTGAATAGACAAATCTACTCATAACTAAAAATCCAATACTATATGCAATGTCCTAACATAAAAGTCAAAGCACGAGAAATGAGTATTACCAATCTGTAGGAGCCAGGCTTAACCACCTTCCCAATATCAATGTAATCATAAAGGAACTGCAAATTTCCAGGGGTAGAATTAAATATGTAACCCACAGAAATTTCACCATATTTGCAAATAACTGACAGAGATATCTACCTGAAGCTTGTCAGATTTCAAAAAACGGCGTTCTCGTCGACTGCCATCAGGCATACGCACAAGAAGTGTCACGGCATTTGTGTCATCTGAAGAAGGCTCTTGTGGCAAAGATGATTCTTTAGCAGCAAGCTTCCTCTCAAGTTCCTGAGGTAACAAAAATGTTACCACAACCAAAACCAAATGGCATTTGAACATTACCCTAAAATGAATTTGCGATCACAATGATTGGACTTCAAAATAAGACTCAACAGAATACTCATTAATCTACAGGCAGTTACCTTTAATCCAATAAACAGCAGAATGAATTCAAGATCATATGTTTGCAGAATATGATCACCAGAAAATAATTGATCACCAGAAAACAAAAGATCACCAGAAAATAATTGATCTATCAGCTACTTTAGCTTTTGCAGAATATGTTTGCAAATACTCCTACATACAATGTTTATCAACTAATTAAAATAGTTGTGTTCCTTATCATACACTCTATTCTTGAAATATGTCCTAGAAATGTCATGAACAAAGATCATATAGCTACTGGTCTTCAGTTGAATTGTAACCAAGAAAGTACCAATAAGAGTGGATGAGTCAACACATTTATTCCATTCACCAAGTAAATTAATGAAATTCCCTCCTCCATTTATATATAGTGGCAGTTTAAATTCCTGTTATATTAAACCTTAGCGACATAATAAATAATAACTAACCAAACTTCTAATTGAACATGCAAAATATTCTACATCCAAGTATATCTTAAGGCACATAAATATAAGAAAAGAAGATGCTGACAAAATTTGCACATTGATATTGGACATTAGCAAGCTAATTTGTCCTCAATTAATGTCAGTATTATCAAATCTATTCAAAGGTACATTCAGCATACTGATACTACACATTTCCATTTAATAATGTAATCAATTCAGATTAAAAATAAATTCACACTATGCAAGTTATGTATTAGTGGAGACATAAGAGCATGTCTTGCCTCTTCTTCAATTTGCTTCCTATGAGTTTCTGCCTCTTCATGTCTCTTTCTATGAAGAGCAGCCTCCCTGGCATTAGCCTCTTCTAAACTACGGAGTTCAGCCTCCTGCTGAGTTTTCAATTCTTTTTCTCTATCTGCTTGAAGTGATGCAAGATACTCATCATCCTGTAACATAAAAACCTTAAATTATTTCACTGCATCAGCAATGAACGAATACATAGAGGACATATCAAACCTGTTGCTCTCTTAACAAGCGTTGTGCCACAAGTGTAGGGGAAGGAGGACGAGGTATTTGACGAGTCAGGTATCCAAACTGAAACCTTCTTTCATCAGGAATACCCCCAAACATTGCAGCCTCCAGCATGAGAGCTTCATCATGCTCTTGAGAAGAAATTCCACCCCACTAAATTAAAAAATGAAAAGAAAAATGGAGATTTGTCTAAATGACAAGGGTCATACAACGAAATAAATAGAATCCCTCATAATATATACCTCATCTCTCTCAAAAGCATGGCTTATAGGCTGAGGGCTCTGATCTACATCAAGCCCCCGAGGATCCAAAGCACTATGGCTTGGACTTCCAGAGTTTGTAGGTTCTGCAATAACAGGGGCAATTTGTCTGGAACGCTGTCTCACTAAAGGTTGCTCCTCCATATCCTCAGTTTCTTCCAAGACTAATGGGCTTTTTCCTTCTAATTTCACTTGACTCGAAGTTCCACTTTCAGCTGAACCAGACCCATGCCTCCTGAAACCAAAAAACCATATAGTAAAGGAGTCCGTTATTTAAGCAGTTCATATGATAAATCAAAAGTTTTCTACAAAAAAGGAAGAAATATCCAAGCAGCTAATGCATCATGAATTCGTGATGCTCCGATTGGTGTATATTCTATTGGTGAGGATGTTGAGTGTATGCACTAAAATAATATTTATATTCACTGACCTAAAACAGATTGCCTGGCTAATGCAACATTAAGAGAGATCCAGAAATGTGAACCTGTCTTAGCAATGGCATGATTATTGGTCTAAGATACCAATGAATATATACATGCAACTTAATGAACTTCACTCAAATTATTAAATTGAAATAATAATCTTCTGTGAAAATTACTAGAACGACTCTGTGGAAATCCCATTCATGCCAATGATGGTAATGCACTGGTTAATTCAACATAGCTAAAAGCTCAAACCTTAGCACACTTAAGTTATTGATCATATGTCACTCCGATACAACATATTCGTGAATTAGAAACCAGGTTGATCCAAGAATAACTGGATGATTCATCAAATAGAAGAAAACTGTGGTAACATTGACTCCATGAATGCGATTAAAAGAGAATATGTGCTTCACGTAAATTTCAATTGATCATACAATCTTCATCCGCTGACACAAACTCAAACCAATCCTTAAGGGTCTATTGATTTGATGAATAAGTCAAAGGATAGATGGACGAGTGGATGCATATATTCATCTGTTAGATTGTTTAGTTGAAAGGATGGATCTTTCAAGAGGAAAAGTCAAAGGAAACAGGCTCTAGTTAATCCATCATCTTTAGCCTTCTAAAAATTGGGCAAACTGAGGAAAGAATGAATGAGAACAATTAATAAAAATTGTAAAGTTAACCCTATAATGTTTGTAAACATATTAACCACATGTTGACTAATGTACTGTCAACTCGTGGATTCATCACTCACCAACACCACAAATTTGCAAAGAGTTTCCTCAGACCGCCACCTATGCACTAACATGGAATGCACAATCACAACATCAACATTTGCCACCATCGCACTAGCATTTACATTTTAAAAATATATGTGCGTGTGTGCGCGTGCGCACACACAATTGATTAATTATATTAACTATTAAAAAAAAAGATGAAAATAGATGAATTACAAAGTTGAAGGGGGGCGCCTTGGCGCAAATGTAAAGTTGCTAAGATGTGACCTTGGTCACGGTTGGAATCACGGAAACCTCTTGCAATGCATCTTAATGTGGTTCGATCGTTCCTTGAGACCCAACATTAGAAGGAGCTTCATGCACCAAGTTGCCCCCTTTTAGATGAATTCTAGAGTTTTATTAAGAAATTTAGTAATATTAAACGTAATAATACAAGTGTTAAGATATGAGATGACAAATTGTTTAAAACTGAGAGTTTTAAATATTTTAGATCATTTTACAAAACGATAAAGAGATTGAGAGAGATGTCTTATATAGAACACAAGTAGGATGGTTGAGTATTTTATGTGATCATAAAGTATCTATGTTATATGGTATTGAATGTTGGGCAGCACATGAGCAGAAGATGAGAGTTGTAAAGATGAGGATGTTAAAATGGATGGGTGGGCATACAAAGATAGACAGAATAAGAAATGAAAGCATAAAAACATTTTGAAAAATAATATGGAAATAATAAATCGTTGAGTATAATGTCCAATTTTAAATCTCATCAAAACATACGCATGCACACACATATCTGTAAAAGAAAATCCTAGACAGCCAAAGAAATTCCATTGAAGTGAAGACTAACTAGTTTGGTCTATTCTTTGAGCTCCTCTGTTTTGTCAATCATTAAGGAAGAAGAATATATTGGAAAAAAAAAGGATGGCATTGCTTCAGGATATTTAGCCAAGTGTTAAGTATCACCCCATATATCATAAGTCTAATTAAGTGTTTGAAATATTTCAGGAACTATAACAAATCTAGTTATTTGTCATTCTCTCCGGTGTCTCCAGTACAGGAGAAAAGGTGACAACAATGGATATCTTTTCTGAACAATCCAATGAATTAGAACTCTTTTTTTGAGGAGTTGTAAGTGAACTTGTTTCCCCACATCAAATGAACGTTCATTGTATCCTTCTAGCACATCAACTCATTTCAAAAAACTTTGAATTACTCAAGTCTTTAACTTGAAAGAAATTATAGGCAATATCTTTCATGTATTATTGAAAACAAGATACCATTTGATTCAGACTTTCTCAAAATGTTTATTTTCTATTATGAAACAGAAAATAACTACAGAATAATGAGAGAAGCCCATGAGAAGACAAAAATGAAGAGATTTGCACCTTGTATCAAATGCTTCAGCAGATCCAGCATTGTCTACTTCCATAAAAGATGGATTCTCCCCATACTGTTCACAAAATGCTCTTTCTTCCTCCACTGTCTGTATTTAAGCAAAATCAACATAGCATAAAGATCAGACAAGGACTCTAAATTACCGTAGGAAAGCAAATTAGATACCTCCAAAGACAATGAAACTGCTCGTGCAAGATCAGTATCATCGTGTGCAGGTGACTTAGGGTGACCTTGGAAGCCCTACAACACCATCATAGATAAAATAACCAACAAGAAATAGGCTAAAACTTAAATTAAAGTTTAATATATTATCAAAATATTCATATACATGTCGCTCAGCTTCTCGCTTGGAGGCTTCAATGGCAGCTCTGATCATTTCTTCTTCTATATCATTGTTATAGTCCATATCAACCACTGGAGAAATGGTTGGTCCAATATGATTGTCCAAAGAGGTATGCCTTGAAGCATTAGTATCATGATCAGCATGATCCATGTCCGGATCTTCATCATCAATAATAACAATGCCACGAGTCTCCTGACAATGTGCAGTTTCGTTTCTAGTCACATCTTCATTCCTAGGTCCCACACCAGAAGCTCCAGTTTCTCTAGGATCATCCTTGAACTCAATGGGCAATTCCCTCACTTCCCTTGGATGTGAAACCAGCGGACCATGTGTAGGGAAACCAGAAACACCTCTTCCATCAAAAAGGCTCGGAAAGTGGCCAAAGGTTGGATCAAGAAGAGAGAATTGGTTCATATCTCGAGACGGAAACAACGGAAGAGAGGACCTTGGATGCTCACTCTCACGAGGATCGTCTATGTTCACAAAATCTTCATTACGGGAGACCACTTGATTTGTGCTGTATATTGGAGGGTGGTCAGACGCAAATAATTTAATGATAAACACTAGCATTTCTAAAGTCACAAATACTATGTATTGAGTAAATGGTAAAACATAGTAATACATACATAACTCTGTCTATTTCACCAAAATGTGCATTAATAGCACTGTTCAGATTCCCATCATGTTCCTGAATGCCATTTGAAATAGATGTTAGTAGCAGCAAGTCAAATTACTGATTGAGGAAAGATCATTTCATCTAAGCAATTGGAATAAGGAAGACAAAAGTTCAAAGCCTCAGTAAGCATCATGCCCTCAGGAACTCACAATCATACAAAACATATACAATACAATCAGTATGCATAAATACACTTGCATTACAAACTATAGAACACAATTTATCATACATATCAACAAAGCTATATCAAAGGCCAGGTTTAAACTAGCATTCTACTGCCTAAACACATTTTAGAAGTAAATGTAATAGAAGTTATCAGCACCTTCAATTTGAATTAAAACATGATAATGACAGATGTTTGACTTTTCAACCTTGCATGCTCATGATTTCTTCGAACAATGAAGGGCTGATGTGTGTTTTCTATAGAATAAATACAACTACAATCATGTTTCCTCTAATTGATTGAACCTTTGTAACTGTATGAAATTGGCAAAATCGGCAGGGTATGACTATTACTAAGAACTACGTTTGAAATGCCCTTCCATGTAAATTTGAACAAGCACACAGACTAAGCTACATAACTACTTTACCACATATGTGGTAGTAGCCCAATAATACTATTACCGACAAGCATGAAAATCATTTCACAAAGAAGCTTGAAAATAGAATGCATCCCTATGCAAATCAAAAAGGAAACTGTTATAGTTAAGACTTTGAAGTCCACACTAGTTCCTTAGCACAAGTCATCTCCCAAAAATAATGATATTTTCCTGGTGCTATTCTCATCCCCAAATTAGAGAGATCTAATTATAAGGGTAGACTCCGATACAAAAAAAAGGTGACAATTTACAGTAGCCAGCACACTGTAAAATTTACTACTAGTGTAATCCTGTGTGCTTGCTGCTTTCCCACTCCAAACTCAACTAGAATTTAGAGAAATTCATTGAGACCAACATCTTAAGGATATATACCTTTCTCATCTTCAAAGGCAATATTTGGTGAGAGATGGTAATATCTATTGGTAGAAAGTCCAATGATTTGAGGCCTAAGAGATGGTAGATTTATGTCAATCATGAAGTTGCTGATTCAGCTTTTGACAGACATTGGCAAGCATAAAGGATGAATAGTTGGTAGAGTGGGAATCATCCACAAACAAAATCAAAGAGAAACCCTAAACATGCTTCGGCGTGGTATTCAGTAGCAACATAAGCTAACCTAGATTTAAAATAAAAAAATACCAGTCAAAATCCAAAACTCCAACCATGGACATCAAATTTCATCTGACATCATAAAGTTGATTGGAAATTTAGACAAAATGAAATAGGGAATTATAAGACAATTTAATGAAATAAGAACCTTTAGATTATAACAATTACTGGACTGAAAGCATTAGATTTGGAAACAATTTTCAGCCAGAAGGTACATCAAAGGGAATCACATCCTGCGACAAAAATTTTGGTCCAAACCTTTGCTGTGAAGTCAAGGATGAACATAACCAACCTTGCTATCCAGCTAGTCATCCAAAAGGTTACAACCATAAATCCTAAGGTCGTATTAACTGTACAGAAATTGCATTTCACGTATAACCTGATTAGGGGCAAGGCAGGAATTCAATAAAGCTTTAAACTAAGTGAAATAAAACCTCGCTTAATAATATATGTTCAAGAACAGAAATAATGAAACAAATCCTGGTGGAAACCCTTGCTTTTAAATCAAGGACTAACTTAATCAACTTGGCTATCTAACTAGTCATACAATAGACTGCATAATAATAAATTCTAAAGTCATCTTATCATCTTTTACAATATTTCAGCTTGTCTTATGACTTGTTTAGGGGCAAGGCAAGAATTCGATAAAGCTTAAACGTAACTGAGAGAAACATGGATATAAAACCTTTTTCGATGAACCCAAGTATGTCTAAGAATAGAAATAACAAATCACTATCAACCACGTTACACAAAATACTTTTACTAATAAAAATGAGAAAAACAGTGAGTTATTCCAAATTTCTCATTAAGCTTGACCTAGATGGTAACTAGATGTCGCCGTGGAAGTTCATGTCAATAGCTCCAAAATTTCTAAAAGGTGTTAGATAAACTCAAATACTTCTAAAAATAAAGTAATAAAAAACACTATCATAACATGGTGAAAAGTTTTAACATAGATAGAATATTAATTGAGAATTCCTAATCCACCTGGATAAAATTAACCTTAAAACCTTCATATGAACTAGAGAGGAAAATCCAGAATCCACCTTGCAACGAACAAAGTAAGACCAAATTTATCAGCCCTATACGAATAAAAAGGCACTCCCACAATCCTGGCTTAGCCGGAACTCAAAAAGACACACATTTTCTAACCCTTGATCAATGTGTAGATGCTCTTAGTGCAAAAAAAAAACAACAACAAAGAAATCGAGTTCGTAAATAGTATCGCAACACGCAGGAAAGGAAAAATAGACCTAGCGCCGAAACCGGAGAAGAGAAATCGATGAATGCCTAGTCTCGTCGCGTGACAAAATCGTACCTCGAGCTTCTGCAGCGCGGTGGCCTCGGTAGCGCCGGTTATGCTGATGAAGATGTCGATCGCTTCGCGCGAGGGACTGGCCATCTCTCACGCGTCCGTCTATGATTTCCTCCCGCGCTGATCAACGTCGAGAATGAGGTCGAAGAAATCTGATGTCGAGGGATGAGGGGTTGAGAAGCGATCAAAGCGGTGGGAAGTCGGAATGAAGATGTCTTGGAGAAGAAGCAAGAGACGGCGGCGAGGGAGTTAGAGACGCTGGGTTACGTGAGAAAGGGGACAGATAGACACCGAGGAGGATAGCGTGGTGAAAATTCACGGGTGGGGCCCTGGTAATGGGAGCTCGCGCATCGCAGGATCGCTTCATGATTCGTGTGATGGATGGTGCAGCAGGAGCCGATTCGCGTGATGGATGGGGCAGCAGGAACAGGCATTGACGGGCGAGTGTAACACCAAACAGCAGATTTGACAAATCGTTGTAACCCACGTGCGTTTTGAGTTGAAATTCAACACATATACCTCTCTCATATTTTAACCATTTACACTAATAACTAATAGTCAACCATAATTTACCTCCTCCATATTAACACACGACGGATTAGCGTAAGAGTTGAGGGCGAGTGAATCGCATCTACAAAAGGAGGTGCAATTGAACTTAAGGACGGGTTAGTCGGTGTTAGAGGTGAGCAAATCGCCTTTCAG
>JBBPFP011131316.1:0-11745 GCA_037974795.1 Kaempferia galanga | reverse complement strand
TAGGCAAGGAGAAGGTAATAATACAAACATTAGGTGAAATATATGGTAACTCTAATACGACATGAGATAAAATGGTATCAAAGTTGAAAATAGTAGCTAAGTGTGTACTAGGTGAGTCAAAGGGGCATACACCATCAAGTAAGAAATCTTAGTAGTGGAATGAAAACGTATACACAAATGTGAAGGAAAAATGAACAGCTAATAAATAAAAAAGAAAATTTAAAAACTATACAATAACCAAGAAAAAGGCTAAGAAAATAGTGAATGAAGCAATGTATGAAACTTTTGAACGATTATATCAAATATTAGATATATAATAAGGGGAAAGAGACATTTAAAGAATTGCTAAAGTAAGAGAAAGGAGGACAAGAGATTTTATCTAAATAAAATATATTAAAGACAAATACAATAAAATACTAGTAAACGATGGAGAATTTAATTTTTTATCGTAGAATTCAAACTTAGAAGTGTCTAGAAATTTTAAGTAGGTCAAATGATATAGAAATTTAAAATTTTATTGTGGAATTCAAGCTTAGAAGTATTAAATGGGATGCACAATGAAAAAGCTGCCGGATGATTTTCCGATAAAGGAATGAAAGTGTCTAGTGAAACAAGGTATTAAATAACTTACAAAATTATTTAACATAATATTGAAAACGAAAAAAATGTCTAATCAATAGAGGATAAGTACTTTAGTTCCCTTATATAAGAACAAAGAGACATACAAAATTGTGCAAATTATAGAAGTATTAAACTAACGAGTTATCCCATGAAACTTTGGGCAAGCGTAATAGAAAAAAAGATTAAGCAAACTGTAGTTCTATGCGTCAATTTGGATTCATGCATAGAATGTTAACAATAGAAATTATATATTTTCTTAAATAACTAATTGAAAAATATCAAAAGCAAAAACAAGATCTACAGTATTCATTGACATAGACAAAACTTATGATACAGTCCCAAGAAAAATTATATGGAGAATTCTAGAAAAGAGAGGTATTAGTGTAACATATATTGAATTAATTAAGGATATGTGTGAGAATGTAACTACCATAGTGAAGATTTCAGGTGGAGTAACCAAAGCATTTCCAATAAGGTTACGTTAAGAATCAGCTCTGAGTCCCTATAATTTTACACTAATTGTGAATGAACTCACTGTTAAACTAAAATCTTGGCAGAAAAAACTAAAAGGGAAAAGTCTTGGGCTTTGTAGAATAAAGACAGAATATAAAGAATTTAAGTTTTGCAATATTAGACGTAATAAGACAATTGTTAAGATAGGAGAAGACAAGTTACCGGGAACTGGGAGTTTCAATATTTAGGATCATTTTTGCAAACCGATGAAAGGATTGAGAGAGATATCTTACATAGAATACAAGCAGGATGGTTGAAATAGAGGAAAGGGTAGGTGTTTTACGTGATCATAAATTACCTCTAAAACTTAAAGGAAAGTTCTACAAAATCGCATTTAAACCTGCTATGATATATGAAATTGAATGTTGAACTATGACTCAAGCACATGAGTAGAAGATTAGAGCAAAGACGAGGATGTTAAGGTGGATGTGTGGAAATACAAGGATGAACAGAATAAGAAATGAGAGCATTAGAAAGAAAATCGGAGTTGCATCTATTGAGAGAAAACTTTGAGAAATACATTTAAAATCGTACGGGCATATGCTTAGACGACCAATAAATACTTTCGTTAGACCAAAAAAGACTTGGTTAGAAACACTAGAATAAGATAAAATTTATTTAAGTATAGATAATGATATAGTAGAGGATAAAATATAATGGTGCAAAAAGATCCATATAGCCGACCCCACCTAGTGAAATAACACTTGGTTGTTGTTGTTTGTTAAGAAATAAGCATATTGACGTGACAAAAAAAGAGATATGAAATTGTAATTACTAGTAGAGATTTAAGAATAAGAATTTATTTTCTTATTATTAAAGATTTGCATCAAAAGTGAGTCTAATTACTAGTAGAGCTCTAAATATCTTTTCTCTATTTTTAATATAAAAGTGAATTATTTAAGATATCAGTAATAGGATAGTGTGGTTGATTGAAACGGAAAGGATCTTCTAAAATTAGTGTGATTACTTTGTGACCCTTGCTAAAAAACAATGTTATGAAGAGATCATTGTTGAGAAACCAAGTGAACATTAAGGGATACAAAAAAGGGCAATCGGTGCACGAAGCTCCCACTAATGTGGGTTCCGGGGAAAGGTCTAATGTACGCAGTTTTACCCTACATTGGTTGTTTCCACAACTCGTCAAGGCTCCCCTTCTTTAAGGGATACCAAGAGAACTATAATTAACATAATTTAAGAGAAATGAATATTTTTAGTGATATAGCATTATGAAGTTCAATGAGGATAATATCCATTAGTCAAACTGAATAGCTGGGACAAACAAAGCTTGATGATCGTGCCATTGAAGTATGAAGTATACAATTCTATTCACTTAGCATCCCTTCAGTATCTTGGCATTCTTCGCATAACAAGTAAAAGGAAAGCAAAGTTAGTGGAACACTGAAACCTTTTCTGCTTGATAATCTAAAGTCATTAGCGTACACATGTTATGCTACCCAGGATTAGCAAATAACAAATCACGCATGCCAATTTATTAAATCTTTTTACAGATATTTGTGAGCAAATTTGAATTTTTTCCAGCTCTAGAAAATGTATTCTCTTGAATTAATGAGAACTAATATGCTCGTAAATAGAGAAAACTCCTCAAAAACTCAACTCCAAAATTAGGATATGACAACAGTTGCTGAGTTTCCAATTTCAAGTTGTAAACAATAATCGGTGGTATATAGTACGTCTCCCCTTTGTTGGAGCCTTACTTGACCCCAAGTTATAATCTAGGTACAGATTTCATGTGTCAATGCAACTTTAGGTTGGGCATGGCGAGCTTGTATATCAGATATAGATTTGTGAGTATAAAGAAACCAAAAGGTCCACTGAATTTGAAGCTCTAATGCTAAATGTACATCCATACTGTTTCAAAATGAAAAATTATCTTTACCTGTTGACCAAGCCAATACCAAATAGTGTCTTCACGGCTGTCAATGCCTCACTGCGTGATGATTAAAACATGCACAATTATATTTGAACCAAGAGAGCCGATCATAGTTAAAACACATGATCACATATATATCTAGAACACAAGAAAAACCATGCAGCAAATAACTGAAAAGGTTCAGAAGGAAAAAAACTGAAAAGGAATTAGAATAACAAACTCACTACATCCTCAGTAAATAACAGCATGAATAGAAGATCACAATTGACAGATTAATAACCATCCTCCAGAAGGAGGATATGTGACATCCAGCATTGCAAAAGCTAGGGTGTGCGCTAGAAAATTTGAAACAAGGTCATCATAGAGATAGATGCCTCAATTATAGGCTAATTTTTGGGCATTTGCTCAGTTTGCAGTACACGTGTATTAATAGAAATCCTTCTAGCTCTAATACATAAAATTGAATTGGATTGCCCAACTAACACATCTGAAGTAAAATGGACCTTAGCTCAATGGTAAGATAAAGCATTTAGGTGAATTAAAACTAAGATGGAGAATTCAATCAAGGTATTTGCCTCTGAAAATCCCTACAGAAAGACTAGACTACTATTATCATATGGCAAGAAGACACTGAAAGTAAGACAAGACAAGAAGACCAAAAAATGTGTATGCCTAGGTCTGTGTTGGAATTTTATTTTTAACACAATTCAACTATCTCTAAACATTTTCAATATAGTATAACAGAAAAAGGGCAGATATTTATGCCCGGACGAAGCTGTGACTTAAAAAGTCATAACATGTCCTTCCACTTCATCTTTTTGGTGCAGAACAAACCCTCCCCTTCTCAGTACACTTAGAATTTAGTTAATTCCTCGAGCAATTATTATTGCATGCTCATATCAGGAATTTCACTTGGTATACAAAAAAAAAATGTCCCTTTCTCTATTTCTGAACGACCTCTTCCCATCTTAGGATGTATAAAAATATGTTGTGATTGATTTTCTAGTGATTCATCAGTGGGGCCAGATGAGTATGTTAAATAGTAGGTCTTCAATAATATAGAAAAACTCCATCTAATTGAACATTTCTAGGAAAAGAAAGGACCCTATCTCGATGAATTTCTTACAGATGTGTGTAACAGTCGTTCCATAATAATAGCATGCATAATTCAAACATAAAGGATGTTTCATAAGTTAGAATCAAACAGAAGATCTAAATACATGCAAAAACAGAAAGGAAACTATATAGCAAAGTAGCAAACACCATTTCTTTAATCTAAGTAACCTAGATATAATGAATAAAAAGCACCTTGAATCCGAATCTGTTGATCTAAGAGATTGTGAGAGTGTATACATAAGTTGGGTCCAACATTCTTCAGCATCCTGCAAGAACAGAGTATAGAGCATTGACAATTTCTTCAATGCATTCATCGACCATAAAAATTAAAAAAAAAACATGAGAACAAGAGATATTTAGAAAATATAAAACCTGTTGCATATAACTTCCATTATGCTGCTGTGCAAATTGAGGATACTTTTTTCGCAAAATCTGAACCAAAAGTTTAGTTAATGGAGTAACTATTAAAACAAATAAGAAACTGATTAAATATATTATATAGATAGGATCTTGAAAAAACCTTTAGTAACATTTTTGCAGTGTCATAACTTTTGCAGTTCATCATGGGTTACCATCATTTTCCACAATCTAAAAGGCAAGCTTTAATATTTCAAGCCATGCCAGAGTTTCAGTCTCAAACCAAAACATTTGATATTGTATCATGTCATACTGATATGGTTTTAGCACCTTCTTTCTTTTTAAATAAAATTTTATATTAATTAAAAGATCATTTTTATTACATTTGATTCCTATAGATACTCACTAATGATTTTATGTTTCAGTGTTGACTGTTATGTTCGTATTTTAATATTTTCTTGGGATCTTTGATGCCTATCAAATTTTTACAACTACTATGCCAAGGTATAATTTCAAATTTTATATTTTTATTGTCATCACATATAACAAAAATAGTCTTAATTACTTAAAGTTTTTATTCCAAAATGATAATTACCAGATACAAAAAGGTTAGCAAAAAAAAAAATAATGATGACTGAGAATTGAGAATGAACAGTGACAACTAAGAGAGATTAAAAACGAACCGATAAGAACTGCAATGGTGCAACGGGCTTGACATTCTTATCAAGTTCACTAAAGAGATCTCGAGTTGCAACTGTCAGTAGATGTGAGTACTGATCTAGCTCATTGGTTCTCCCTGAGTTGGTATAGCTGTTGGCAAACAGCAAATTGAAGATTACATTATGCATCTGAAGTTATTCAATGAACTAAGCAATCCCTTAACTTTTCACGTATAACAGATGGTGATATAAAAGATCACCTCAAGAGTGCAGACTTCAACTCAGGTACAGAATGTAAACATTGTAATGTAGAGTTCATGTAACACGTGTTTCCCAGGTTATAAAGACCAGCACTGTGACCCTGTGTGTTAAAATAAAAATCAGTTAATATCTCCAAATTAACATGGGTATGATTGTTACAAACACAAACTCATGGGATGTCCAGGTTAAACAAAGGTGAAACTATAATGACATCATACAATGTTCAAATTCATGCATGCAGGAAATAAGCAGAAAAAAAAGAAATTCTTATGGTTCGGAAAGGAGGATTTTTTTTATTGCTAAATTTCTTTTGTTTTCTTATGTTGCAAACTCTTCAGAAATCTTTCTCCATAAAAAGACACATATGAGCATTCAGGCGCAGGCATCTACAACCATAACAGCAATGACAAACTAAAATCCAGCTCCCATGAAAGAATGTTAAGCTATGAAGCAGTAAGAAAATTGGCATGTGAATCAATGTTGTTGAATAGTAAATAAAAGCAAACACAATATGACTACTATAAATTTTCATCCAGATAAATGGTTCTCATGGATGAATCCTCTCATTATAACAGATTTTTTTTGGTTTTCTTATTGCACTATTCAATGGCAAAAGCCTGGTTATGGGCTGTGATCTAGTAACACAAACATTGAACAGATTCAGAAAGTAAGAAAACAATCACTATTGGATGTTTATTTCCTCCGTAGCATGGGGAAAACAACCCAGAAAAAGTAACCCAATTATTCAACAGCATTTACTGAGAATGTTTTTTTAAGTCGCCTAATTTTTTAGAAGCAACCAATACAGAAGAAATAAGAAACAAGCCTATGAATGATAAAATTGCTGTTCTACGAGTACAAAAGGACTGCATAATTCCAGATGCATCCTACATGCTTCATGAATTGTAAATCACAAGATTGAGACTCACAACTGCTACTACTTGTTCCTCTTCTGGCAAGTCTTCCATAAATACAGGACCCTTTTCAGGAGCTTTCACTATTTCATCTGCTGTGCCCATCATCATCAGTTTTTGTCCCTGTTAAATATTTTTCAAACTACCTGAGAGCATATTTAAAAGACATAAAGGAAACAGGGAAAAATAAGAAAATTACACAACCTCTTTAATACCTAAAGTTCCCCAATCAGCATCATCCTACATAAAAGAATAGTAAGTTTTAGTTGTTACAATGTTAACTATCTTTGTAAAATTATAGCAACAAGGATAAAATATCTTCATGAAAGTAAAATAAGTTCAAAAACCTTCAAAAGGCCACCCTTGACCATAATCTTTTGCCTCTCAGGAGGTACGCCAGTTAAAGCATATAATTGGCATTTAAATACAAGAGGAGGTTGGCTGGTGTCAATTTCCACAGCTTGAAAGACTTCTTTTTGCCACTTAACACTAACTGCATGATTTTTAAAAAAAACATAAAACTTAAATACTAAGTCTTCAAAGTGTAACTATTAGTTCAATTAATAGGATTAAAATGGCATCGAATTTACAAGAGAGAAAATGAACCAACTATTTTTAGTGAAAGGGAAAGAAACATTTCGGGCAAAAGTTACAAAAAAAAAAAAGAACTTATTTTTATATACAAGAAAAGTTATACCCAAAAGACAATTCTCCTGATGGTTATAAGCTTATCTTAATATTTGCATGCAATCCATATATGATACGGATCACTCCAATGTGTATGCCAAGAACGTAATGGCAAACAAATTAATCCAACCCACTGAATTAATATAGAAAATTCCAACCTGAACATAAGGTCACTTTTGAATATCCTACTCATAGTAAGGGCAAGGGATTCATAATAACAAAGTTAAACCTCATGAAATGAGTTCATATTAAGTTTTTTTGTCATAACACAAAAGAAACCATATTTGTTAAGGTTTTAATGTGTGGTCCCATTATAAAATCCCAAACCCAAAGTCATTCAGGTAGAAACCCACCTATATCATTATGTTATGATAACACTATAAACTACACCCTAACCCACCCCATCCTCTTTAGCAAGAAAGCCAGAAAATTCTTTAAAAAATTTAGGACAGGTAATCTTAAGACAACGAGATAATATTAAGCTTAAATTGTCATCGAATCACACAAAAGCAGCATTCCATGTTCCAGATCAAAGATTAGCAATCGCTACGTTTAAAACAACCTTGATTCCATACTTCATATGGCAATTATTTTCCAAAAAGCTTGAACTATTAGGAAAGGACCCAATACTTTTTTATGACATCCAGATCCAAGAATATATTCTAACATATTTGGAAATACCCAGTAGTTTCAATATTTGGTAACCTTAAAATAAACAAGAAAACACAACAGCTGTCGTTTTAGGACAAAGAATCAACGTTCTGTAGTCCTGTAGATTTAAATTGCAGCACATTTCCGAATGATCTGCAAATTAAGGCTCCTTGTTAAGATAACACAAAAGCAGCGAATACGCGTGATGTGTTCAATCGATGTGTTCAATAGACCGGCTCACAAAAATAGCATCCCCGTAAGTTAGGCATAGACTACCCTTTTTCTCATGTATTAATAATTAACTCACAGACCACAGCATCTAAGAAGGTGAAAATGACAAACTAATTTGCTATTCTCTGGTCAGGAATTATGCACTCTAGAGGCATCGTTCTCAGTGACTCGCCGAGATGCAGAGAACAAGGAAAATAATGTGAACAACAGTATTTTGCGCCAGGCACAAACGGAAACTCCCGGTTTTACCTGGATCAAGTGCACGAACAGAACCCTAATTTCCGTAGCGCACTCAAGATGGAGGAAAAATAACCAGCAATAGAGAATCGACACGCGAAGAAACAACTAAAATCCAGTAAATTCATATTTTGTTTCCAGAATAAGGTAATAAAAAGACCAAGATGGAGATCAAGTCCCTCGGAAGACCGATACTAAAGCTGGTTGGAGCAATTATCCTTACCGGTCGGCATACTCGAAAATTTGCAGCTGCTGTCTCGGATCCGGATCCGACGGCGGCGACAGAAGGAGATTCAAACCGAAAAGGCGAGGGAGGGAGCCAGGCGGAGGAGGCGGCGGCGGATTGCGTGGTCGAGAAGACAAGCCTCGAAGCAGTCGGCGGTCACAGAGAGAGGATGTATAAATACCTGCGCGGCGACGGGTTACGGCGGACGGCAGTGCTTAATCCCGCTCGGATCCATGAGTTCGGCTCATCTGGACCGCTCGTTCTCGTCTCCAATCGTGCGGTCGATGTGAGTCTATAGCCTTCTTTTTGGTCCAATTGATGGGCTCAAACGGGCCGTGCTTTAGTAGTGTTGGGCTTGACAAGGGTTTCTACATTAGGGCGTATCCTTTGTATAAAACTAATAGAAATTTAATAACATTTAAATTATTTGAGTAATAATATTTTATATGACAATTATTAAAATTTTAAAATTTACTTACTTTGTAAATGAAATAATTGACCATTGGAACTACTTTTCAAGGTTGATTAAACAAATGAAATAGAAAATGCACTTGATTGGAAATAAAATATTATATATTTGAAAACTCTGCAATTTATATTAGCAAAAAAAAAATCAAGGACATGTTTATTAAAATTGCATATTTGATGCATTTATAATTTCATAAAACAAATATATTTTATGCTTGTGTTGGCCGGCGAAAACGTTGGCGCAGAAGATGGCACCCACTGAGGCCTCCTGACCGTTCAAAATCCGGTTCAGGACACGTGGAGAGTGGATCCATCAATCGCTCTGGCACATTTATGCAAAAATAATGAGAAAAATGAAGTTCTCGTTTTTTATATCGAACCCGAGAGGGGTCTTACGGAGGCGTAAAAGAGGGCAAAGTTCTGCCGAGCGGGAGACATTGGCGGCGGGGATTGCAACGGCCACTACGGCGACGGAAATCAGTTGGTGCCGGTGATAACTACGCGTGCGCTCGACAACCTCGGCTACACTAGCCTTTGCCGCCTATCCATGACTAACTCCGCGACGAGAAGTGCTGCGAACGACGACGGCGCCTGGAAAGCCTTATACCACAAGGTATGACCTTTCTTGTTTTTGATTGGCATGGGCAGTTGTTTCGGTTCATTTTTTGGTAGCTTGTTGCTTGACTGATTAATGATTGTTGCTACGTTTGATTTTTCACAATGATTAGAATCTAAGGTAAGTTTCTAAGTTTTTTTTTATACCTTTTAGCTTATGCTGTTATGGTCAATATCTCTTGTTTCTTTCGTTGTGTGTTCCACATCTATAATCATGTGCTTCACCAAATTTGTAATCATGTAGGTCGATAATGCCTCCTTAAAACAGGGACAGAATTAGAATTTGTAATTAGAGAAGGCAAGTCATATAATGTACAAAAGTAAGAACACAAACTTCCTGTCTGATAATACAAAATTGATTTAGATACAATTAGGGAGATTGTTTAAGTAAGAAATTGTTATATCTTGAAACCAAGTAGATGACATTGATTAAGATATCATTGATAGGATGGTTGACATGGAGAAAAGTGTTTGGGCTTTTGTGAATCTATTATGCTTCTTAGATTAAATGAAAATTTGTATACAATTGTCATATGACTCGTCATACTTCCTGGATCATAGCATTTTGCAATTAGGATGTATCGTGCATAAAAAAAATGATAACATTAAGGTAAATATGCTAAATTGGACATATGAAATTATTAGACATGGATAAAATTGAAAAAGACTATTGTCTTTGAGCATTCTGTGTAGCTCCAATAGGTAATTAAAAAAGGCAGTTCGGTGCAAGAAACTCCCATACCATGTATTGTAAGAAGTTATTTCCACGGCTCAGACTTGTGCTTTACTGTCGTGACAAATAGTTGATTTCTACATCAAATTTTATAAATAACTGTGATGAACACATGGATTCACACTCATGCCAGATACCTGCTCTCAAGTCACAATAAAATAAGTGTTAACTATAATTTTTTAAGACTCTTGGTCCTTACATTTAGATTCAATCAATTAATGTGTTTGGAATTATCATTATTTGTCTTTGAATATGCTCATATTAATTACCAATTGGATTAAATAGTCCTACCATGAGTGATTTCTAACGATGGTACATAAAATTTAATGTAGAGGTTCAATGGACTTAGCCATCCTCAAATAGTCGGGACTTGTAGTGTGCTGTTATTGCGTTTAGAACTAATGCTTTTTGCTTTTTCTTCATAATGGTTATTGCTAGCGGCATTTTATTGTCGGCATTGTAATGTGCTACACAGCAGGTACAATGTGCTAGTCACTATTCCAAGTGCTAGTAGTCATCCGTGATTTACCTCCTTCGTGTTGGCCCTGGGACGGGTTGGCGAGGGCGCTGGGGGCGAGCAAAGTCGCCTTTTGCCACCAATGTACAATGTAGATGTGTGACCATCTCACCTTCGTGTAGTCGAAGGTTTGTGAGTTGGTTCCATCGCGGTTCTCTCCTAGCAAGCCTGGCTTCCGTGGTTCCCTCATGTAGCTCTAGGAACTTCTCTCAAAGTACCTTTGCCGATTCATATTCTCTGATTCGGCTGACTTCTTGCGGAGACAACACGCTGAGTAAATGGAACTCAGCTCGTCCGTTTGCCACAAAATATGCTTGCTCCTTCTTGGTCCATTAGATTTCTTCTTTCAACGCTCCTTGTTGGTTCGTAGTGGCTACAAAGCCGTATTTAATTAATAATAAAATCTCAAAATATGTTTTGAAGAATACCTTTATCCGTTTCTTCTAGATTGCGAATTCCCCTTCAAACTTTGGCGGGTAGATGCTTGGTCCGATCATTTCTTCTATGCTTCGTTCAACAGTTAGTCATCCTGAAGTGACCTTGCTCTGATACCAATTGTAGGACCCTTGTGGCTGACAAGAGGAGGGTGAATTGCCCTGCAAAATAATTAAAATATCTTTCTCAAACTTATCGACTTTAAACTAACACACAAATAGAATTAAACAGAATATAAAAGAATATGAGACACCATATTTACTTGGTTTGCAACCAGGAAGGTTGCTACTCCAAGATAGTAAAAGCTCATCTAGAAGATCTCCTTCGTCAGAGGCGGAGAAGCCTCGTACACTGAATTTGTAGCTTGGAAACTTACAGCTCGAAATACAACAAATACAGAGTGTCTGTATTGAAATAAGCTAAACTAGGGATCTGTTTATAAACCCTAGTAAATTCTATCTCAGAGCTATCCAGGGCGCCTGGACCGATCTGGGTGCCTCCGGGTGGATAAACTTTATATATCCTCAAATGGCTCATCAACAAGCTTCAGATAATATTTTATCAATTCCCAGCCACCCGAACTATAAGGCGCCCGAACCGACCTGGAGAGGTT
>JBBPFP011131210.1:0-11745 GCA_037974795.1 Kaempferia galanga | reverse complement strand
GATGCCAGGTGGACCGAGGTTGAGGCGCCCGGACGGGGTCCAGGCGCCCGGGAGAGGATAAAACTCTGGGATAGAGTTTTGACCGCGGTTATCGAGGCAAGGGATATGAGGCGCCCGGACCAGGTCCGGGCGCCCGATAAAGTGGCTATAAAAAGAGGTCGAGGCAGAGGCTTTAGAACACAACTTGCTATTCTCTACTTCTCTCAAGCTCTGGTCTCGAGTACTGTTAGTGCAACAACTCTACTGCGCCGGAAGGCTACGCCAACTACTGCGCTTCGAAACTCTGCTACTACTCTTTCAGTTGGTACTTTCTTTTATTTTATTGCATATTGTATTTATAAGTTGTAAGTGTAAAACTCAATTCGTATTCTTAGTAATTTGGCCAACGAAAGTGCTCAAGGAGCACGGCCCTTGGATTAGTCACCCTACGGGTGGATACCAAGTAACTCCTCGTGTCCCGTGTGCTTTTGTCTTTACTTTCTTTATTATTTCCGCTGCGTACTCGTTTTAAAAAGCGTTTTAAAAAGTGCTATTCACCCCCCCCCCTCTAGCACTCTTTTCGATCCTACAGGGGTGACCATGGAGCATGCATATGCATCTGTTGTTATATTTTTGCATATATAGGTGATTGTGATATGTTGCACTTGTTTAAAAAATGATTGTTGCATTTGGTTGCCATGATGCATACATGCGCATTTTTGTTATATATATCTGTTATATGGGTTATTAGACACTACTGGTAGTCAGCTGTGGATACCTAGAGGAGTAACCATATTATTACCGGTATGCATTGATATAGTACTAGTAAGTGTAGATTATCACTGTCGTACTTGTATGTTAATTTTATCATATTTAGTGCTATTATATTCTTATATTTCCTTGAGACTGTACACTTGATTTCTGTTCTTTTGATATGACGCTGAGTGATCCACACTCACTCCCGTTGCATATTTTCTTGTTTGTTTCAGGGTAGTTACTAAAGGTGATGTTACTTGGTGAGCACTGTTGCGACCCCACAGTCCTTGGTTTTCAAAAACTGTACTCTTTACCATTTCCTTTTTATTGTCATTATGCTGCTAGTTAACTTTTACATTCTATTCGGGAGTTGGAATTGTAATAATTGAACTTGGATTTTGGATTTAGACTTCGGGCTCGTGATTTAGCATTTTGAGTTTTTTTTGGTGGCGTACCCGCATATTTTCCACTGCAATGATTGTGTTACTTTTGTTCCGACCGAGTAGGCCGTCGACTGGAGGTAAGAAATGTGAATTTTTCATATTGTTTATCAGCCTGGGGCTGAATTATATAAACTGTGTGGGAATGTTTATTATTCTGTTATATATTTCGGCCGTGTTGGCCGAGGAGTTGTTTGTATTAGATTGTATTCATGTTTTATATTATCCACCGTACAGGAGAAATACTACCGAAATTTTTTGGGAGGGACTCCTCTGGGGCGTGACATCTTTTGGGAATTTTAAAATGGATAATAACACTAAAATTTCCTCACGCAATTCCCATATAACAAGTGATGAAAAAAATCATAAAATATAAAAACAAAGAAACAAACGATAAAAGAACGAGTCCACTTAGTGAAAAATCACAATCTTTTATCAAAAAAAAAGTTTCATAAAACAAGAAAATAAAACAGTAATCTATTTTTATTAAATTACTATCTCAAGGGTCTTTTTTCTATTAAATACTGAGATGTATGGAGCAAAATGTAAAGATAGAGCCAGATACCGTAATTGACGTCAACAGCATGTGTATTCTCCACTATATATGTCAAATTTTAATGTACAGAGGTTGAAAATTGATACATATATAAATATAAATATATTTACTGCAACTCGGGTTATGTTATTGGACAAGAAGATTATTCACGGTTATATTGATGTTGTTGGTTCTCAGCAAATCCTGCAAAAACAACATTCAAAAATCGTTTCAGCAATGTCTCAAAATGCATCCCTAGGAACACAAGTTATCCTATATTTAATTGTATACCTCCCAAGTTAAACATTTCAAATCTTCTAAAATATATATATTTTTAAGCTTAAATTTTGCCGATCTCATTTGATAAATCTACTAACTTGAGCTGTAAAAATAATAAATTTATCCTATACACCACAGATTGAACATTTTAGACATCAAGTGCACAAAATTACAATTTTGTTTTTTTACCTAGATCTTACTTACTGCCACAAATAAGTTTGCACCATTTCTATATTTATCTAAATATTTAGCTATGGTAGATCCCAACTTGAATATTTCAGATATCCAAATGTTCAAAAAATTATATTTCTTTTAGCCGTAAATCTTGCTACTAGTTAATTGGCACCTATTTTACAAGGAAAAATCTCAACCAATGATATTGTGAAGGGAAATAAATCTGGGATGCATTCTGATTGGTAAATAACTATTATGAAGAATATTTATAAAAAAAAGATAGAAAAATACCTGTACAATTAGCTCATCGGGAATGTGTGGCAAAACCTCACGAACTCTATCTACCATTGCAAGCAACTCTGTCATGCTATTGTTGACCGGGGATGATGGAGCCCTCCGAATTCGTAAATTAGTTGTGTTTCTAGTGGGTCTAATGGAGGAAGATGCAGGAACAAGAGGAGTTGCAGGGTGCTGAGAAGGCCACAGATTCCATGCAGCATCGTCTAGTGAACTATGAGCAAAGTTTTCGCTAACTGATGCGAGCTGCCTCATCACCATCTGAACACCTTCAAATCCAACAGATCTGACTGAACTAGATGAACTAGCACCATCCATTCCTTGGTTCACCCATGGAGGTGTCAAACTGGGGTTGAAGGCGGCACTCCTGCACAATGAACAAAATATACCTTTTTAGTTAGTGTTCCAATACAACAGTACAAATGAATTTCCAATGAATTGTCTGTCACAAGCATATACTGGTTATCGAGTAAATTCAAAATCTATTTTGACACAAGTTTTTGAGGTGTGCCAAAATGATTTTAGGAAGGAATGTGAGCATATATTGGTTCTCGAGTAAGTTTCTGCGTCTAATTTCACACAAGTTCTTGAGGTATGCCACAATGATATGACTAGAAAGGAATAAACTCCGGTTGGAAGTCATCTATATTTATAGAAAGAATTACAACAGGACATGAGAAATAAATAAAAGACAAGAATGTAGGTGAACTTAACGGATGGAAAAAAGTAGGAACAAAAAAGCAAAGGAATCGCAATTGTTATATTCTCTCAAAATTAAATGCTCAAACTAGGCTTGAAAAGTGAAGGGAGAGATTGGGAAAAAAAATCTCCAATTCACTTTCCCTAGATAGGAAATGGAGACTGTACTTCTCCGAACAAGAAAATTAATTAGCTTCATTTCTCCATATTTCCAAGTAAATGAAAAGTGAGAATAATTGTCTTCTCTCAACTTTTAATTGTTAGACTTTTGATCCTTCCCTCACTCTTACATCCTTCCGAAATAATAAGAGTATAAGAGTGTGCAATCATAATTGGACAACAAAACACAAGAGTAACAAAACGAGTAGTCGTAGCAATAGGGAAGTAAGTCAGAAGTAAAAGAAATTATTCAGCCAAAAAATGTAAACAAGAATAGTTACGCACTCTGGATAAAATCATAAAATGTTGGAACCAAGACATTAATTAGTCAAGTCAGTATTGAAATCCAGCTACAAAAGAATTAGATATGTTGGCTATGATCACTTGGGACACGGTACTCTTTTTAACCAGTCTTACAATGCCAAATGTGAGTGCATTTCAGTTTGGAGACCTCATGACATAAAATGCAGGAATGTTAGTGACAGCATGACGTCAAATGATAATGAAACAATGCCAGTTATCAGGAAATATTGCATCTCAATTGTGACACTGAAAGAGTATAGAGATAAGAGTAACCTCCAAAGTGTATCAGAAGTATTCTGGCGTGGAGATGCTACTAAAGGTAATGCATGAACAGGAACTCTTTGTTGGTTCAATCCTAAATTAAGATGTTCAACAAGTTGGTTGCCATTTGTATCAGTTTCAGCAGCAGACCTCGAGCCATCTTGAGCATTAGGAACAAATAATGACCTCCGACATGTAGGGCAAGAGTAGCCCTCAGTCAAACCCTAGTCTCGCCTGAGATGTAAATAAAAACCAAATAAGTATGATGAAGGCCCTCTTTGTTGGTGTATCTAGCATCAAACAAAATTATTTCGTGAATGCTCAATAAACAGAATCTTGAATCGGTGACAACAAAAAGGAACCGAAAACATACCAAGATCTTAAACACACGAGGTGGAATAGATGATTGCAGGAGAGCTTTTTTGCCATAGCCATTGGTTCCTGGATTTTCTAAATCAATCATTCTGCTGAAAATGTTAGAAATAGTTTAAAGGAACATCAGAACCACATACTCTACATATTGCACATTTATCGTTATAAGCACAAAGTTCCTCATGTGTAGCATCAGGAAGTACTCCATCAAGGGAAGTCAGGGCCTTCCTTAACTTAAGATAAGTTTTAATTCGCTTTGCCACTGCACTTACAAGAGCCTGTTCATCTCAGAAAAAGGAATAATTTACAATCAGAATACAAGTGTCGTGACACAGCCTGTGTAATAAAAGTTAGTTTATCACTCACACGCAAATTAAGAAAGAGAGCAATATCTACTAGATGAAATGTCATGCCATGAAGCCACCATGTCATTAAGTAATGGCCTAATGACATTACCAAAGTCATCATATCTAGAATGAAACCACAATGTCTTAAGACAAGTCCCTTCCATTCAGACAGAGAACCTGCAATAAGAATAAATATCAACTGTGCCTCATACTGGTATCATAAAATGATAAAAATGTTAAATGGCTAGTCTCCAACAAAGCAACACTTTGCATCATCTTCTATTGAATGTTGTCACAAAAAGGGAAATAAATATTAACACACGTGAAATGGTTTTGACACATTGAATATGTCATGAAAATTGGACTGCTACCGGTAACTTAGAGACAAAGTGATATATTTTCAACAATACTACAGACAAAAGTAATGCCAGTGGTGTAGTTTGATTGAAATACGTTCCAACATAATCCCTAGCATATGAGAGACTGCGATGTAACACCAAGAATATTTCAACTCACCAAAAGTGGAAAATGTTATTAGGTAAAAAGAAAAATCGATAAGAGGGATTCTAAACCAGACCTGTTCTTTGTAAAAATACCACTTTGTTACCCTAAATCTTTGACAAATTCCCCAAATAATTCTATACAAACTCCCGCAAATTTGAATATTTTATCCTGAGGAATCACTTTCCAGAGTTCAAATGCTGAGAAGTAACTTAGCTATGCAAAATGAACCCATGATACTGTATTTAACATAACAATAATATGTCCACTAAAATTCAGGATGATTTTACACAATGTAAATCATTTCATTACAGGTTAATGTAGACACCTGACATAGTTAGAACTAACAATATAATTTAATCCAGCATGTGGAGCACAATCATACCAAATAACAGAAATTTCATGATCTTATCTACCTGCTGTTGTTTTCTGAATATCAAAGTTTAAGCTCACATTTCCACTGGAATGCCGTTGATAAATCTCAGTTAACTGAAATCCATGTATCATAATGGCCTACAAGGACAAGAAATGTCAGGAAAGATATCAGAAGAATGTCTCTGCTATCTTAATCCTTATGCATATTATAAGGCTGTTTGCCTTAAACATATAGCATTTCTGTTAAATTGATCTCAAATGCAATTGTTTAATTGTACAATAGTCTAATCAGATAACAATAGGCTCGTGTGCTCAGCCAAAAGTTGAAACATTCTCTATGCTATGAGCAAGGATAGAAGAATAGAAATCTTATTATTCTTACATTAAACAGAAAAAAAAAAATCTCCAACATTGTGTGCAAAATGATAAACCAAGTAGACTTATTTCAAGGAGAATTCATGCCCATAAAAAATCACCTGTAATGTATCAAAAGCAACACTCAAAGGCTCAAAGAACAACAGCATAAGCAAGCTAGAACTATATGAACTGCACAGCACCATACACAGCTTCATCCTGAGAATCCAAAAATAAAAGATTCCAAACATTATTTTAAATATAAACCCTGATGACAAAAACAAATTTCACTTTACCCGTATTTTGGACCCAAAGGGCAAAAAAGTTAAGCATACAAAAACAAGTATATAATGTAATAATAATTCGTCCAGAAAAAAGGAACACCATGAATAATGAGAAGATTCTGAGGACAGTGTATTCATCTTACCAAAAAGGACTTGAGTGCAGATGCAATATCAATCTAATTTGTGACATAGAAGAGGTGATTATCACCTGATTTCATTCCTATGCTTCCTATCTTTGATGATCTTGCAAATGAATGTCATACAAAACTAAAAATCACTGTTAATCTAACAAATCATTTTATTAACAAATGTAAATTGCATACCAAATATTGGACCATGGCTAGAACTTCATTTTTTTATATCAGACATATTGAAACTGATTTAAAGACCAAAATAGGTATGAGCCAGCTCCTAGTGGTCCACGATGCTATTTGCAACAGATATGGAATTTCTTAGTGCAAATTGTAAAGAAAATATGGAATTCAAGATATTCAGGTAGGTGGCAGTAGAAGTGGGTTTGGACTTTAAAGAATGCCCCCACCTCTACCTAGATTACATGCCTCATGAATACATTTATTAATTGTTGTGCCACCTCCACAGTATAAATATAGCCCCCCAAAGTGGATTTCCTTGATCCTTCATTTCATAGGGGAAGCACATGAGTGCTAATCAAGTAACCGTCACGAAAAGTTCATCGAGAAATTTTATCACAAGGACATACTTAAAGGAGCATATTAGTTAGAAAGTAGTGACTACACACGTCAACCTTTTTAGTTACTATAGGAATCTAAGGAAAGGAATCAAGAAAGATTTGAAGAGTAAGCAAAAAAGAAGAGGAGCACTGCTGGATGTCTTTCACTGGGATGCGACTTTCTAGTATCAAGAAGGGATGGAACTAACTTCACAATTCGAAGAAAGGGATACAGATATTTTATGTCTAGCCTTAATAAAGATATTGGAGCTATGATGGACCTCCACCATTGTACGAGGACAAAAATTGAGCTAAAGTTTTCTATTTCTAAAGTCAAGTGTTTGATCACACCTCTTTGAAAGAAGTTACTATCCCCTCCCTGAACAAAACACTTGCTTAGATGAACATTCATGAGAAAGAGAATAATAGACTCCTCGCCCAATTGCTAGTGACTTCTTATCTATTTTCTTTACTCCTTTAGCCTCTTCATTTCCAAGAAATGAGGCCAAAAAAAACACAGGAAACATGAAGTAGCATCCTAAGACAATTAAATAGCAATTTCTCCCTTGTTTAGTATGGCAAAAAAAATTACCAAATGAAGTCTGCAAAAAGAACCAGCAACAGGGAAGAATAAACTCGAAAGTACTTCAATGGTGTCATGGAAGGAGATGCATTTAATCTTTCAAGCCGATCTCTTGCAACTGATTGAAAAATCTGCAAAGCAAAAAATAAATAAATAAATAAATAAAATTTAAAAAAAAAACTGTTAGTTAAAACATTGATAGCACATTTGTAGCAAATGTACAAAAAAATCAGGGATAATTTTTGGCTCATTACCTTAAGGGAACAAAGAAAGATCAACCAAGTTGACCAAAAGATCACATGAGAAATCTTCAGTGGTACAACCAATGGAAGAAAGGTTCCCTGTTAAACCACTATGGTCAAGTAATCAACACAGGAAGACATAGCAACATGCCTAATATTTCCTTTTTTCAGTAATAAACCAAATTGAGATTGTAAACTACTGAAGCTGACATTGTTGCACCACAATAAGAAAGAATATTAAAAAGTATAAACATTGCAACCAATATCAGGTCATGTTCTGACAAAACATAAAGATCATGGTCATCCAACACTTTCACTTTCTAATGTAAATTCAGAAATTATTCATTTGCACAATCTTCTCAGGCCAGTTACTAGCTTCAACCTTTAAGCAAGATCACTTTGAACTGCTTAAGCACTCTCTCCTCTTTCAGGCTAGGTTTCTAAATGATTTTGGCTGGGAAAAACTAATCTTACCAATTCTACTCCAAAGATTAGCCCAAAACTTCAAACCAAGTCAACTGCCTACAAACAAGGAATTTCTTTTATTCTTTAATTTTGGTTTAACTACTAATTTACTTGGTTCTGTAATCCCCTATGCGTAGCAACCTTGATGCTGGGTCTAACATAAGGATTTCATTAACCCTTGACAACTGATATAATAGGTTTTTAAACTCTATGAGCATAGAAGTTAATCATACTTCAATACAGAGATAATATCTTATGTAGTTGGCCCCAAAGAGTCGGGATTAACCAAACTTGATGTGGATTACAATGAAGAGTTTGATAACTAGATAAATGGATTGAAGTGCCCCACAATTTTCATTCAAAGAATCCCATAAGTTTCCATGTCCTAGTTAATCTCTTGTATTGCCTTGACACTCTGTATCCAGAGCATAATCTTACGTAAGGACAAATGGTACAAAATAACTACAAGAATAGCAGGAAAAAAAACAGTAACAAAAAAAGCAAGAAATATTTAAACATTATACAAACAGTATATAAAGCTCAAACATAATTAGAAACTGGATGTGAGTTTACCTTGTACATGATGTAGTTAATAAATCGTTCCAAAACTTTTCTAGTCTCCGATGCAGTCAATTGGACAAAGAATAGCAACTGTAAATTGGCAAAAAATATAAATGTGACACGTAAAATGGAAATGATGATCTAATGAAGTAAAGACTTGGCAATCTCATGAAGTTTTACCTTACGTACTTAATTTCCAACTATCAAAGAAATACCCACCAATATAAGTGAAGATAGAGGGTTCAAACGTCAATATGATATCACAACTTGAAAAGGAAACTCTTTTTTTTTTTTGTTCAATTCCTTGCACTTTCCATATTTTGTACTCCCTGAATATTACAACAGTCTGTCTGAAGTTTAAGAAGGCAACTAGTATTTAGATATTAGACACTCCATATCTTAGTTGTGTTCCCTGAGTATTACAAAATTGTTTTTCCAAGTTTGCACGGGCAATGCAATTTAGATAAGCACACTCAATGTCTGACACGGCAGCATTCCTCATTATCTGGGTTTTTTCCAATTCTTGAATGCATGAATGCTTCTCTACTCATGTTTGAGCTTTACTTCTCAAATAGAGCTTTAGAGGTCATGAAAGGCTATCGTAGCCCAGAATTAGCTTCACTTGGATATAGAACCAATTTTTGGAAATTGCAAACTAATAATCAGTTAGCAAGTCTAGCTTTACTATGGCAGGGGGGAAATGATTTCACTGATTTAATGTATGAATTTAAAAGGAATTGAAATCCCTAAGTAGGGGGTGATCAAATGGAATAGAGAATGGGTTACGAGAGGGTTATGATTCTGTCAGAGCTAAAAAAAGAAGTAAATAATGAAACCATAAACGATAGTAAGCTTCTAGCTCCACAGCTTTATCTATATGCCGTCCCATATGAAAGTTCGTACCTTGAGCAGTAACACTACCAGGATATAAACATTGATCACGAAATTCACAAGTAGAGCCACGGTGACAGGAGAACTAAGTAGCAGCACCAGATCGCCCCCTGCACTCTCCGATGGACCGCCACCGCCTTCCCCACCAATCAACTCATCCCTTGTCATACCATCAAGAGAGAAACCCGTCCACCACTGCAGCGCTACGAGTCCGGCCGCCGTGCTGAAGGCTGACAGGTAGAGATAATTGACCGCCATCCACACCCGCTTCCTGAAGGTACACCGCTCGCCGAGAGCCCTAAGAAGAATCTGTGCAACCCCACGTTCCCCGTGCCCGATGCAGCAAATGGCCAGCAACCAAGGATCCAGAACCCTAGATCGGCACCGGGCGATGGCGAACAGTCAGGCAGCGCGTGACGAGGGTTTCGGAGTTTCCATCCTCGTGCGCTTTTCCATGCCGTGTTGATCAATCCCTTTGTTCAACCGCATCAAGCGAGGACAACTCGAATCGACACGATCGCACCTCCCCTCCTCTCCTCACCGTAAAAGCGGGAAACTGGAAAAAATGAGAGAGATACTTGAATTTGTGGATTGGATTGGAAGGAGAGGAGCACGACGAACAGCGATCGCTACAAATCGCCGATCCAAGGTCCACAGATCGGAGCCGAGGCCTTTTCCACGGCACCGACCGATTTGCTTTCGCCTCGCTGACTTTTATTCTCGGAATATTTTCAATTCGCTCCCTGGACTTTAATTCTCTTCCAAAAAATGGCTGCAGAATTTTCAAAATAATCAAAATATTTCATAAATTTAATTTTTTTGGCCTTTAGCATTTTGAGATTAGTTTTCTAAGTTTTTTATTGAGCTCAATTAATTATTTATATTTTATTATATTATAGAATATTTAATATAATATTTTTGGTTTACGAAATAAATAAATAATAGACTATTATCTATAAGAATATAATAGTTTATGAATATATATATATAATATTTTTTTATTGGGTGAGGTGGATAAGGTGTAACTTATTTTATATCTAATCCAACGAAATAGACAAAAATTAAATCTAAAAAAATAAAATATTCAATATGACTATAACCTTTTATAATGATATAAATAATTATAGGTCACATTAGTAAAGTTTATAAGATAAAAGTAAATAGACGCGGGGTGAGCGAAGTCGCCTTTTACCATCAATAAGATAAAAATAAATAGGCAAAGATTAAAAGGATTAAAGGGTAAAAATTTTAAGACCAATAGTTATTATCATTTTGGGAGAAGAATATTTTTTTTACAAAAATTAAAATAGTATTTTAAAATAATTTTCATCTCAAAACTACTTTATTCTAATTTTATTATAACAAATATATCAGCATAAAATAAAAATTATTTTATATTTTATATTAAGATGTTCTTTTGTCAATTTAATTAACATTATTTAAATCTCATTAGACTATTTTAACTTGGTCGATTAGTGCTTTTGTAACGGTTTTAAGCTGAAGTATAATTGTTTCCATGTATAATTATCACATAAAAGTAAGTTTTGAATTTCTTAGTTTTATTCCCCTGGGAATAAGTTCCCCTCATCTGAGAAATTGCCCAGTACAATAATTTACCACCCTTTCATATATCTTATGGTGGATTTTGAGAGAATGTCTAATGGGAACATTATCATATTTTTTTATCACACATGGAATTATATCTTAGCTCATGTGTAATATAAAAAATATGACAATGTTCCCATGAGACATTCTCTCAAAATCCACCCTAATGGGGCATAAATTTGAAGTAATTTTGACTATGTTAATAATTTTAAGTAAGAGGGTAAAAAGCATTTTGATATAATTGGTAAGATGAGAAGTGGAATACGTATATTAAAATTATTTTTTTTTCCCTCCTTTTTAACAATCCGTTTGTAAAGTATTTAAGTGATGAAATTGAATTGAATTCCATCGGGAATTGAATTCTATTCGGAATTGAATTTAATTCCTTGAATTGGAATGAGTTAGTAAATAACATAATTGAATTGAATTCCTTAATTTAAATTTTAACAAAATTGAATTAAATTATTATATTTTTACTATTTTATCCTTCATCAATATAGCTTAATATTTTACTAACAAATATAGCAGGGTTATTTTAGTCATTTTAACTTCTTAGATGAATTCCTCTCACAAATTAGACCTTTTTAGGTTT
>JBBPFP011131101.1:0-11748 GCA_037974795.1 Kaempferia galanga | reverse complement strand
TAGAAATGAAAGCATTATCAAATCTTCATGTAAATACATAAGATAAGTACAGAAAAAAATTTCAATAGATCTAATCTCAAATTAAATTTATTTGTCAAGTGGATCTAATTTGATAATATTCAGCCGCCAAGTAGGGAAGGAAAAGCTATTTGGGATGATTGATGAGATGGCTAAAAACGGGGCTACTTTATATGCTAGAGTAACCTGCTTTCAAGCAGTTTCCTGAAAACAAATTCACCCATCAACTATGTTTCTCAAGATACAATGGCTGAACCACGTACACACGAGTCAACTCGTGAGAGACAGCTTCTCCTCATGCATTTGTTCATAACTATAATGTTTGTGAAATAATATAAATCAATCAATATGCATTGGAACTCTAATATGAGACTAAAGTATGATTCACAATAGAATCTCTCTCCTCTTCACCTCTTTTGCATTCACATATATCCAACAAAATTAGCCTAACTAGCTCGAGCTATATCAGATTTGGTATGACACAGTTGGACCGTGGGCTCAGGCTTCACTGCAACTTAACTATTTGGGCCCTTTTTAATAGACCAAAATAAGCTCGGATCGCATCCAACACAGGCGCCATCACCCATTATTCACACTATATATGGTAATTGTTATCCTTGCAAAATTGTATTACAAATTTGAAACTTTTTGGGACAGAATTGAAACAGAAACTACTATTCTAAATTTTTCATGATTTAAAATGTTCATGGTTAGATTAATTACAATTAACAATTTTTTTTTATCATAAAAATTCATTTGCGTTGAATTTTTTATTATAGTTGGACTGTAGACGTCCTGAAATTTCACAGTGAATTTTCTCAATGATTAGGCTCTTGAGTAAAGCGCCACACATAGTTCTACAAAAGTAATTTAATTTATCAAAATTTAGAGGATAAACTAAATTCTGAATGACTAAATGTGGTGGTGGTATTCCAATGACTGTATAATACATATATAGTTAAACCATCACCAAGTGAAAACATTTCTTTACTTTTTTTATTTTTTTATTTTAAGATGCATGAGAACGACAAAATTAAAATCAAATAATAATAATAAATGACAAAGACTAAATGTTTGCCTGCAAAATACATTACAACAAAAGAGATACAAAACGAACCAACCATTAAAGTTCACTTCCATGAATACAATTCCTATCCAAGTAGTAAAGCCAATTCGCACATCAAAATTGTTGTTTCTTTCTATCACATCAAAAGTTATCTCACACTATCTCCAACAATTAAAGGTTGCTAGAAAATCCAGTGCCCATTAAAGTATTCCCCTAAATCGAAGATGATGACTTGAGAAAGGCAGATTGGATTAAAGGTGTGTCCTTTATGATATGTCCACCATGTGCTTCCAACATTTTGGTGGCCTTCTCAAGGGCACGCTAGGCCGCATCTAAAGGGGACATGACATTCCTCTCTGCCACTTACTCTGACCCCAAAGAGAATATAACGTCTCTTGCTCCAAAGTCTACCAAAATGTAATTAGCTATTCATAATATATATTCTCTTAATATTATGTGTCGTACGTGATTCTTTTTGCAGTGGCCTTCATGCCTCAAAAGGATGGATTAATTAAAAGCTGATGCCATGCTCCCTAAAGGAAGCAGAAAGGAGGCACTCATGACTCTATCATAATCCTGGTTTAGAGTTCGCATTGGATGAAGGGCTACTCAAAGCTGGTGATTAAAGTGAGTACTTTCTTTAGCCTTTGAGAAAAGGATCGAGAGCACTGCCTTTCCTCAATCTTTTCCACTACTAAGTGAGAAAATGAAGGAATAATGTGAGCCCTAAACCCTAAGCTAATGATGAAGGCATAATGATACATAGATTCAGGGTTTTAAGCTTTGCATGGGAAAAGCTTGGTTCAGAGGCAGTACTGGAAATTAAAAGGTGGTGCATGATCATGGTGAGGATGGAAGCTGGAGTAGTGATAATAATCTAGGGTTTCTAAGGCCTGAACATGAGCTTTGAGGAACTTGAGATAGTTAGCAGCCTCATCGAGCATTGACGCAGTGTCCAATTTGGCTCCCCCTGGGACCAGCCTCTGCAGGGCCCTCAACCTCTCGCTCACCCTCTCCCTCCTTTGCCTCGCTGCCACTGTCTGTGGGTCGCTTGATATCCTCACATTCTTCCTCCTCTGCTTCATCTCCTCCGTCGCGGCTGCCCCCGGGCAAACCGGCCTCAGCGCGGCCGCTCGGTAGATCATCTCCTTCACTTGCTTGATCACCTCCTCGTCGGGCTCGTACTCCGCGCTCTGAGCGAAGTCTATGGTCGTCGAGCCGGCATTCTCCCAGCTGTACTTCCCGGCCCTCTGTCTCTTGGCGAAACTAATGATGTGCATGGGGGGCTTGGTTTCTTGATCCAACTTTCTCTTTCCGCCGCCGGCGCAGTGTGATGATCTCGAACCGGAAGCTACATCTTCCACCGGGCTCAACTTGGATGAGCCCTCAGAGGAAATGTTGCTGCTTTTGCAGCTAGAAAATATCACCGAGATATCGTCGTCGGAGATTTGTTTCCGGCGGCCCACTTCCGACCTCAAGAGATCCACTGAATCAGGGAGCAACACGGCCGTAGTCGCTCCTTCATGGCACTGCGACAATCCATGATCAGTTGGAGTTGAGTTATCAACAGATGACTCACCGTTGATTGCTCTGCCGACATCGGAACTTGTACTTCTTGATGAAGCAAGAAGAATCTGCTGGAGCTCATTGATCTCGAACTTGCACTCTTGGTTGCAGAATTCATCAGTGCTCCACCGGTCAGCGTACGCTGGATTCATCTCCCAACCAAAACAATCCATAGAATATGATTGTGTATTAATTATTCTCGCGCCTAGATGGTAAATGCATTGATTAATTAAGATTTAAACAGAATAAATATGTTAAATGTGCATACCTCATGCAGATCCAACTCTGATTACTGTTGCAGGATTAATGATCTGGAGTCTTTCTGGCAGGACTTCATATCCGTCACTCTCGACGCTGGTAGAAGAAGGGATTTTGATGAAAGAGTTCAAAGAAGAAGAATGTATAGTTTGGATGGATACTCTCGGTAATGGAGCTGGGGAATACTCCTTGATTAATTTATTTGATGAAACAGTTCAGTGGAATATTTAAAGGATTTGCTTTTGTTTCAGATAGTAAATGAGAGGAAGATTGGCATTGGCAAATGTATTTTGATTAAATTTGAAGCAGCGAACTGCATGCAGTACAGTTTAGGTTAATAATTGATATACGTACCTACACACCGACACAGTATAGATTCCAATTCATTATGATTATGATCATTATCATAAAGTTTTAAGAAGTAATTACATTTTCACGTATTTGGTACAAATGCTCGAATAGTAATGTTAATACCAAAGATTTTAGATCCGTTAAAAGTGTATACTTGATTGGTCGAGGGTCTGTGCTTGGAATAATATTTTTAATCATCTTTTGATAAATTTAATTTAAGAATTTATCATCCAAACTTAGATATGAATTTCCATATTTAAGCTAATAAAGGACTAATTAGAATTATAATCTCATTTGTAAAGATTATTTACCAAGGAATTTTTAAAATTGCAGCAAAACTTGTCGGTCATTACTGCAGAAAAAGATGATTACGTACGCTCTTTCGAGTCCATCCTTAGATTATATCAATCACCCGATTGAAAACATAATAATTTTGTCGGCTCTACTATTGGAATTGCTTATTCTTCGTGGACTCACAAATGTTGAAATATATAGTTATACAATATTGTTCTTTTTCACGCGCACGAGTACACGTACGTGGCTTTGAACCCTCTTGGACCACATGCTTCTCTTCGATTGGATGCATGATCATATGGGTGGCCAAGGCGATGGATTCGGTCACACGTGGGCATGAAATGATATTGAAAATTGAAAACAAATATTGTCAAATAAATTGTATTTTTGCACTGGTATAATTTAATAGGTTGGTACTTGAGCATGTGGTGTGGAATCTCTCACTTAAATTTAATTCATTTTAATCGATAATATCGAGATAGTAAACTTCAATTAGAAATGATAATTTTATAATTTTAAATACCTTACTCTCTCCCTTTACCTGAGATTTGGCCATTCAGAATAAAAGTGGATCAAGGAACACCCGTTTGCAATGTCAGAAAGTCCAACTGAATAAATGTGGAGATGAGAAATCGAGGAGAGAATAAAATATGAATTATATTTTACCAAAAAATATTTCAAGTAAAGAAATATGGAGGGTACGTAGCTCTCCTCCTTTTTTCCTCTTCTCCTAAACACTTCTCCAGTTCCTTTGAGTAAACAAGGTGTAGTTTCAATTCCCTACTCACAATTCAGATGGAAAAACAAAATACATCATTCGTTTTCCGATTACTGATGCAAACTCAAATTGAATATTGTAATTTTAGCTGTGAAACAAGACGTGTACTCAGTCGTTCCACTATCTAAAGTTCTATGAACACACAACAATATCCTGCTAAAGGCACATGATTAACAATGAGAAAGATAAATTACATAGACCTCAAATTTTCATTTTGAGTTAATTTGCTACACACATTTTAATCTTGTTGTAGCTCAAACTTTCATTTTCAAAGGTGATCAGCAATAACAACCAATAATATAATTCATTCAAGAAATAATCACACAAACCATGCAGCCCAACAGATCAACCATTTCCTCTTATATATTGCTTGGACTTCTCAAGACGATAAGAGAACTAAGCAATGCAATAAGATTTATCCAAGCAGATTTAGGGTTGAAGGCATTATTGTTTGTTCCATCGAGCTCCATAATTCAACCAAATGAAGCATGTATTAGATCTGCCAATTGTGTTGGTTCCTAGGGTAGAGTCAATACTTGTACTTTCTTCAAATGAGCAACAACACTCGCCATCTTGATGCCAATGTTTCATTGCTTTACTCTTCCACTGAGTAAAACCAATTAAGTACCAAAACACCAGAACAGCAAAACCTGAGTTGTCTCAATCCACCATCATCATGTTTCTTCAGGACCACTTCTTAATTCAGTTGAGCCACATCACAATCGATGATTGATTGTCATCCTCATCTTTGCATGTGAATCTATCAATCATCGATATCTAAGGCTCTTTAATTTATCATCTTAGCCATTGCTTCTTCACGATCTTTATTATCCCAATACAAATAAGACTAGGTTTCTTTCAACCATCTAATATATATTATAAAATCCGAATTTTGGATACTTAGAACTCTAGCCTAATTTGGCAAACGAGTACTCCACAAAGATGATCGAAGTATGTTGATTAATACCGAGTTGCTTGATGCAGTGGTAAACAACTTAGATTCAGATCTTTTTTCATCAAGATGTGGGAGTTCAAATTCATAAATAAGAAATAGTCGCAATCCAATACGGTATGGGGACACCTTAGCGTTAGACTAAATGAAGTATCATATTCAAAGAGCTCATACCTGGATTATAAATAATAATGATAACAAATTGGTTAGTCATTCTTTTCATTAAAAATTACTCTTAACTTGAAATAGTTGAGACAACAAAAGGAAAGCGAAGGCTATCCAAATCCGAATCTAGAGATATCCATGGAATTTAGAAATTCAGTCAGGTTTCCTCAACATATTTGTGAGTTGCAGTCATTTCTCTCTCCTTCAACTTCATCTTCATCTTCATCTGGACGGGCTTGATAAAGCAAAATAGTACTAAACAATATAAACGGAAACTAATTCATGATAAGCAAGAAGAGCGGGTAATTCATCACTTCATCTCCAACCCCAAAATTGGATGAACAAGTGTGGGCCCTCGTATCATTCCTGCTTCAGGCTTTGACTGAGTGATGTCCTTTCTGTTACCAAATCCAGCAGGATAGATTACTTGTGAGAGAACAACAAAAATGGTCCTGAGAGAGAGAGTATGCAGGAGCTGACAGAGGCCTCATGCCTACCATTTCGGGCTTACACCCCAAATAATAAAAGAACGGGATTTGAGATAGTGCCAGTAAGTGAATGGGCAGAGGTCCCTACAACACATTAATGCCCTGTGATAGTAGAAAAGTCAGAATACTCGTGGCAGGCTCGCAATAAATGTCAATTTGAGAGGTTAGCATCTAACATTGATAGGATGATGTGTATCGTTTTGTGGGCGTACTTGGATTGTAATGATTATAATGTGCTTGTCTGTGATGGCTTGATTGTGAGCCTTAGATTGTGAGTCTTAGGTCGAGGAGTGCTCGTGGCGGATGCCTCATGTCTAGAGAGGTTGATGGCTTATCTTTGCTTGTGATGTTTGAGGGTTTAACCTCCTGAACCATTTATAATACATTTAACTATTAAAAAAAGGTCAAAATACTGACACGCCTTGTTCTAATTTCAACACTGGCAATCTTACTTTGCAGTTCATATTTCTGGTTCTTCTAATCAAGTAACCATCGAAAATCCATATGATATTTGCTGAAATAGTTTTGGAGTTTTGGTGCGTACCTTGCATGATAAGTTGATAGCCCGCAAGAGGAGCAGCGACCCAACGACTCCAGCAAAAATTTTAGTGCTTGCCAGCATGTCAAATTATATTCTAATGTTGAAAAAGCATAAGTTGGAAAGGAATTCAACTTATATTTGTGGTCCATAAAGACTGATCAACACTTCGCTGTCCAATGGAATCAGGCTTGATCCGAATTGGCGTATAAATAAAACTGTGAACGCAGACAAGACACTTATACCCAATTGCTGGAAAAACAACCACAAACAAATTATTATACTGGACCACATAGCTAAAGAAAGCATACATGATTGCTGCTGCAGCTTGCATTTGATGGATGAAAAATGTAGCAAGTGAGGAATGAAGACGTTGCATTAGGCACAAGGATCTAAAAGGAGTAAATTGAGTTGCATACTGACAATTTAATGGAAAAGATATAATCTAATTGCGTTGGATGAAAAATAATTGCAACCGCCTATGCAAAATGAAAACAAGTAAAATAGAATCTCAAAGATGATAACAACAATTAATATTGCCAGCTCAAATGAGGGCACAAAATCTTGGATTGAGATTTGCTCAGCATTTCGAAGAGTTGCAATGTCTCGTCCATTTCAACTACTATAAATGCATCAGCAAACTTATACATTTTGATATTACTCTTAGAGCCAATAGACACGAGTAGATACATTCACTGAGTTTATGATTATATCTTTTCCTGAATAACCCACCATAATTGTTTTGTGAAGAGGGTTTCAACTAATCACGCAAATGCATTCATTCAAATGGAATATATTTTTCCAATAACATTCTACTCAAACTTCTTGATAACTCAATTCATTTTTTCAGATAAATCTTCATCTCGGGACCTTAACAAATATACATTTAATGCTGGACGCATAATACAGACAGCCAGAAAGATAATGATCTTTAGTAATTTTCACAAATTGTCGAATTGGAAAATACTAATGCTAGAAGTTCTCGTCTAACTAAAATTGGCCGAGCATGCAAAGCTTCCACCGAGACACTTGGCCTGTTGCATTGAAGATGATTGACCCAATCAAAAGAAACATTTGCAGTGCACATTGCAACAAACTCTCTGGTATATAATTATCATGATAAATATTCATGAAGAGTTGTCCAAGCCCAGACAATAAAACGTGCACAGATGGCTACCAAATTGTGATAAAACATCCACCAGAGCTCCATACCCACCGACAGCTATAACCTGAAGATCAAGCCAGTAACAGTTTTCATAATCCAGCAGGAACAATTAAAAAAAAAAAACAGTTTGTCTTGATAGGAAATCGAAAGACACGAAAGACACTAGCAGAAAATTACCCAGGGGATTGTTTTGTGCTTGTTAGCCAACAAAGAAAATCAAATAATTTGCACCTCAAGGAACTCTAGCAATATTCTCAATCAATCATCACCTCTGTTATTTAACTTTTTTGCTATAATTTTTATAGATTTCTGGAACATTAGACAGTTAGAATCTAATTGCTTACAGAAAAGGCCCAGTCTAGATAAAGGTGCATCGAAGATCTAATGCCTTAACTGTAGTTCAAATATTTGTCCAAGAAAATCATATAGAAAAGATTTTTGAAAACACATCTCACTGAATTTGATTAAATTCAAACTTCCATGAAGAGAAAATCAACTTTCATGTAACCTATTGTTTCTCTCAATGTCATACAACTCTTTTGCCCCTCAATATATTCTTTAGTCTTCACCTAGCAATGATACTAGAAAAAAGGACAGTTGACTAACATACCATGCAGAAGTGAAACACACATTTTCCTTTCCAAAGAATAATTTAAAAAAAAAAAATTGATGTGAGGTTCCGGCATGTTAATTAGGATTCAACATAATGACCCATTGAAAAGCAAGCCTACTTAAGAGAGCAACATTGACCATTTTATACAAGTTCCTAAAATAAACTCTTTGGTCATTATAACAAGTATATAATCTTTTAGTAGACAATTGAAACTTAAAAGAAGTGAGCAAAATCATACTCCAGAAGGATGCAGTGAAACAGAAAACGCTGATTGAGGAGCACATTTTAATTGTGAAAGAGTGGCCCCATTAATACTGAAACGAGTGAGCACAGGTTCTGATCCAACTGCAACAATCTACATAGTAACAGGGAATGGAGAAATCAATATGAAGTTACAACAACAACAACCAAGCCTTATCCCACTAGGTGGGGTCGGCTATGAATACAAACTAACTGATTAAAATAATTGTACAAACTAATAATAAGTTGGTAAAGGTACAAGTTGACATCTGCACTACACAAAATCCATCATAATTATTCGAGGATGGCTACAAGGGTCTAAGGATAATCGTATAATGAGCACCTATTTTTCATTTAAGCTACTTATCACTAATTCCACAAGTCCAATCCAAAAAAGGATTAAAACAGATATCTAGCTCAATCACGAGAAGAATGAAGCCTCCTAAAACCAATTTGACTTCATTTTAACAAAACTTGGCGTTTGGACCTTGCAAAGAATTTGAATGTTCAAATAATTTTACAATCTTATTGTTTTATTCAAAGAAAAAAAAGGAAATCATGAATTTGCTTGCGTGGACTTGTAGTGGAAATCATATTAGGCTTTTTGTTGTCCTCTCATGTTAGTCATTCTGCCTACAAACTGGAAAAATAAAAATCAAGTGTTTCTAGAGTAGGTCAGAAAATCAACACTTCTATGAATAGCATCCAAAAGTCGACGTCAGCAAATACAGAATATCACTGAAACAAACTAATGCAGTGCTCATGCACTAAATTCCTTCTCCAAATTAGATCTACTCATTTCTTGTAGACCCTAGACATCTCTCCAGACTGCAAAGTTCACATAATTTGACTTTTTAGTCAGAAAAACACATCAAAATATGCAATTGCATTACGGTGCAGATTTGCAGACTCCCATCTAAACCATTTCTTTTGCATATCTCAGCCAAGTAAAGCTGAATTTTAAAGTACTATTAGACTCCGCTATCTTTGCAATTATCCCTCTGAACTCATGCTAGATGACCTGACATTAACACCAAACTGACTGATACCATCACTTATATTGATCACATGTAAAAAAAACTCAGAAAATCATATTGGTCACCTAGATTCATATCTGTGCTTCTCAAATCCAGGTTTGAGCAATATGATATTAGATGGCACTTTACAAAAACAAGTGATAGGATAAGAGAGTAAGATTTTACAAAGCATCCTTGATATCACTGTCATTATACTAACTACAATTTGCAAGTTCGTGGCTGCAACATTCTTTCATATCAACTATTAAGTATGAAAGTCGATCAAACATTGCAAATGTATTCATAGTTTACTAATGAGATAAAGCAGATAGAACTGAGCTGATGTAGATTTTCAAAGTGACAGGAATGTAATTAGTCATTAATTTTGTGCTGCTAAATATCAGATTCTCTAGGCCAGGCTGAATACGACTATATTTATCCTATTTATAGCCTAACAAGAAAATTCTTTTGGTGATAACTAGTAAACTGCTTATAATAGCTTCAAAGTGATCTAATTGTGGATGATCCTAAAAATGAGAACTAGTAAAGTGCTTTATCTTTTTTTTTTTTTCAGGATTAAGGTCGTATCACCTATCTTACCAATAGCACAATAGGCAAAAAATCCTACATATCCAACAGATTCTAATGGACAAGTAGTCAAATACTGTATATGAGATATGACCAAACCAGTATAAGCAAAAAAGGGACAGTTTATATTTAAAATGAATTAGCTTAAAAATTAGATATGCCGCCAGCATGAAGTGCTGTGCCATGCCCACGGTTGTTCAGCACACACCACTGTAGCATATTGCTTAGTGGTTGTAATTCAGCTACCCAAAACAAGCATGGTGTACCTAGTATTGAAATCTTTGATTTCACAGAAAAGAGAATATGTCTATCCAGCTAACAGTTAATAAGAAATTTGCATGTCTCAAGGGACTCCAAGAGACAGAACTAGCAAGAGTTCAAGTTCCTTGACATAGATTTGAAAAGGTTCATGTAGTCAATCACATATCTAGACAGGACCCAGTGTGTATCTTGATAAGAACTTACCTGATTATCATCAAACAGCAAATCTTGCACTGGAGCATAATGGCCTATGTTAAAGATACATTCATAGGATAGCAAACTCCAAACTGATAATCCTGTGCCAGTTCCACAAGCCTGAAAGGGAACATTACTTATCCAAAACCTTTCATTTGTCATACAAAAAGAAGGTCATGACACAATTCAGAAGTAAAATATATGTACTATTTTAATGTAAATAATATCCATATGCAACCTATATATATATAGTTAATTGAGCTTTTTATCGAACATGTAGCTAAGTTTCCTAAATACCCAAATCATGTACCCTATACCAATTTTACCCCTCTCATTTACACCAATCGACTGCTACAGTGTAAACTGGTGTATTTTTTATTTTTTTAATAAACATTTTTTTAAAAGACCTATTAATATTCAAAAAAATCATTGCTCTAAGTATATTGTGTCTAACGCATAAGACTTGGTTTCATGCAATTCCAAGCTATCTAGGTCCATCATCCCTCAAATATCAATTTCGCACAACATATTGAGAGCAGTGATTTTTTGAACACGAATGTGTCCTAAAAATCTGATTCATATTAAAAAATTTCATTGCTCTCAATATCTTGTGTCAAATTGATGTCTGAGGTCATGGATATAATTATAAGATCTAGACGAATATATAGGGCCTGGTTTCATGTCATTTTGAGCTCTCTAGGTCCATCAGGCAATTTCCACTGACAGCGATGATTTTTTTATATGAATAGATCTTTGTTTTAAAAAAAACTGTTTATTAAAAAAAAATTACACCGGTCCACTAGTGTAAATGAGAGAGATAAAATGGATATAGGATACGTGATTTGGACATTTTAAAAATTAAGTACGTGATTTGGATATTTAGGAAACTTAGCTACTTTGTTCGATAATAAATCGAGAGCTTCTTTGCTTAATTTAGATGAAACAAGAATATATTTGAATCAAACCAAACAGCATAATTGTATGCTATAGAACATATCTAGTTCAAAGATTCAACGAATCCACTTATCCATACCTTTTTTAATTAGATTGTATTTAGATATGGTGTGCACATACGCATTAACATGCATAAATTGGATAAAAGCATGTGACACCCACCAATACAATGATACATATATATATATCTAACTGGGATGGAGCAACAACAAAGATATATGGTAGCAAAAAAAAAAAAAAAA
>JBBPFP011130781.1:0-11755 GCA_037974795.1 Kaempferia galanga | reverse complement strand
CATGCATACGTACATGTATGCACGTTGGCCTTGATATTTTTTTATATCAGACCCAACGTGAGCCTGCTATTTTTGCAAATCAGATCCAATATGGGTATGATATAAAAATATCAGGCCTCCGTTGGGCCTGATATTTTTGCATATGAGGCCCACAGGGGTTAGGATTTAGTTTTTTTAAAAAAAATATTTTAACACCTCCAGAAAAGTCAAAATATGCAATGGACAACACTGTTGGACTCCGTGTAGCTTTATAAATCCATAGAATCTGAGATGGGTCCAATCGAACCTGTCTAGGTCCATCAGTGTATTTTGGTCAAAACCCACTGATCGACCTAGAGACCTCAGATTGTAACGATTTTAAATCCTGTGAATTTTTAAGACTGCAAGGAGTCTAATAGTGTCATCCATGGTATATTTTTGCTTCTCTAAAGGTATTAGAATTTTATTGGGAAAATCAACTAAATCATAAACATGCACATTCATATCAAGCCCACATTAGGCCTAATATTTTTTCATATCAAGTTCAACATGGGCCTGATGTTTTTCATATCGGGTCCAATATGTTCTTTCATGATCGAGTGAAATTATAAAAATCCATCAGAGCTATAATTAGGTTTATGAAAGAGAGTTATCTTGCAAGATTACTTAATATAATTGTATATTTCATAATGGAACTTACTCAATTAAACTATTGTAAAACTTGTTCTTTGATGTACTTACATTACAATGTAGAAGTTTTTTCTCATTTCTATATACTTCGGTTGGATTAGAATTACAATAAGTGACATCTGTATAGAGCTTGCTAGGCGCTAGGCAGGTCCTCAATTTGTGTTTGCTGCAATTAACATCCTTATGAAGGCTCAGAACAATTCACCTACTCTCTTGACCATCGTTTCATTATTGTTGCTCAAGCAAAAACAAGCTTTGGTGCAAAGACTAAGTGGAAGAAGCACCTTCAACATGAATGGTTTTATAATATAATAAAAGAAAACATGTTGGGCCTGATAAAGAAAAATATCAAGCCTAACGTGAGTTTGATATAAATGTGTTTATGATTTAATTGATTTTTTTGATAAAATTTTAACACTTCTAAAGAAGTTGAAATATGCAATGGACGAGATCGTTGGACTCCTTGCGCCTTAAAAATCCACAGGATTTAAAATGGTTGCAATATGAGGTCTTTAGGTCGATCAACGAGTTTTGACTAAAATCTACTAATGGACCTAGACATGTCCGATTGAACTCATTTTAAGTCCTATAGATTTATGAAGTTGCAAAGAGTCCAACGGTATCGTACATTCCATGTTTCAACTTCTTCAAATGTGTTAAAATGTTATCAAAAAATCAACTAAAGGGTAACTCTTGTAGGCCTGATATAAAAAATATTAGGCCCACATTGGGCCTGTTTTGTAAAAATATCAAGCCCGCGTTAGGTTTGATATGGAAAAATATTAGGTCTATATTGGAGCTGATATAGAAAAATATCAAGACTAATGTACATGCATGCATCCAAAAAAGAGAGAAAAGAGAAGAGAGTTTTATACATGTGAGAGAGGAAAGAGAAAAGAAATTATATGTATAGTAAAAAGAAAAAAAAAAAGAGAGTAATAATTGACGGTTAAAATAGGAAGAATAGTAAATTGAATGTAACCTTTAGTAAATATTAAAGTGTAATTTATCTTTTAATCAGCTCGTAAACCTAAATAGGCCCTCGATAAAATCCCATTTTAGATTAGGAAAGTTGACTATATATTTTAACGGTTTAGAAATTGTGTTTTGCTATCTTAGAAAACCACGAGCCCAACATATAACTCTGGCATAATATTTTATTTCACAGAAACACCCAAAATTAAGAAAAAATAAAATGGAGAAATTTGGGCGGAAATAACAAGGGAAGCCTGAGTTTGATAATTTACAAAAATCAAGGTGTTTTTCATAAATCCAAAAACGTCAGGGAGCGATTCCAATAAATCCCTCTTAATATTCCCATTTCCCACCTTCTTTTGGAATCCGATCCGACTCCTTTCCGCTCCGAATCCGATCCCTTTTCTGCCCTGACCCCTTACCGCTGACACCCTACTTCGAAAGCATCCGTATCTGTCCTGGGACAGCGCACACGTAAAGAACCACGGTTAGTGATTACAAAGGTTGTTCCACACCGATTTGATATTCTATTGGGTATCAAGGTGCTTTAGTAAATGGAAGGAGACACTGAATCCGACTCCAAACTTCCTTTAAGTAGGCTTTGTATATAAGCCCATGGAACGCCTGCCATCGTTCCCAAAACGAGCGCTTCCCAGCCACCAAATCTCGCGCTTCGTTACTCCGTGAACAGAGGGAAGATCCATGGCATCTTCCGTCTCGGCGTGGGCGAAACCGGGCACGTGGGCGTCGGACGCCGAGCAGCAGGAGGCTTCAATGGCCAGGGAGGATGGCGCCGGTGCGTCGCTGCTGCTTCAGCAGCAGCAACCGCAGCAGGAGTTTCCCTCCCTCGGTGCCGCCGCCTCCTCGAAGACCTCCAAGAAGAAGAAGAAGGCGCAGGCCATCTCCTTAGCGGAGTTTACTACCGGAAAGCCAATCACTGGCGGCACTGGTGGCCGCCCTGCATCCTCCTCTTCGTCCAAGGGTCTCACGCCTGACGAGCTGATCCTCCTCCCTACCGGTCCGCGCGAGCGCTCCGCCGAGGAACTTGAGCGCTCTTCCTCCCGGGGTTTCGGATATTCATCATACGGCAGCGGCGGTGCCCGTAGCCGTGCTGTCTCGGGTGAGGATCCCAACCCCACCCGCTGGGGTTCGTCTAGGGGATCCGATGAGCAGGGGAGGGGCGGATTCGGCGGATCTGGAGGTGGATCGGACAGGGATCTTGGGCCGTCGCGTGCTGACGAGATCGATGACTGGGGAGCGGCGAAGAAATCCGTAGTGCCCGAGAAGAGGGAGAGGGGTGGTCCGGGGGGTTTCTTTGACTCGCAGTCCAGGGCGGATGAATCGGATAGCTGGATCTCGAGCAAGAGCGTTGCACCTCCGGTGGAGGCTCGGAGGATTGGCAGCCGCGGCGGATTTGATGCGCCCAGAGAGAGGAGAGGTGGTTTTGACATGCTCAACAAGGAGGGATCTGTTGGTGCTGGAGCTGATTCCGAAACATGGAGCAGGAAGAAAGAGTTCGTCACGGATCCAGGTACATGGAATAGGGAAACCGAAAGAAGCAGTGGGGAAAGGCGTAGGCTTGTGCTGCAGCCCCGTTCATTGCTGCTGCCCGATGGAAACACGGAACAACAAGCTCAAGGGGAGCAGGATAAAAGGCCAATGGAAAAGAGGGGCAAGGGTCCCAATCCCTTTGGAGAAGCTCGCCCACGAGAAGAAGTGTTAGCTGAGAAGGGACAGGATTGGAAGAAGATTGAAGAGCAACTGGAGACCATGAAGATCCGAGATGTTCCCTCTGAAAGTTCTTCAATTGGAAGAAAGGGATTTGGAGCAACAAATGAGACTCAACGATCGCCAGAGAGCCGTTCAGATAGGGCATGGAGGAAACCGGATGCAGCTGATTCTTCTCCTGCAAGGTCTGATCTTTTTACTCTTATTTGCCATGCTGTTTGGATATGATGCCTTTTTTCATTATAACATCTACTCTTTCCTGGTAATTCCTTTGATTTAGTTAGCCGGTGATGAGATAAGCCTTTGAAATGTTAGTAGATCCTAGTAGTTTATTCTAGAAACTATTGCACTGCCGCAACATGCACTTTCACATTATAAAGTATAGACAATGGAGATTGAGATCAACACAGGACCCAGAAACAATATTAAAAACTGATCCAAACACTTGAAATCACTGAAATACTTGTATTTGCTTAGGATGTAAGTTTTTATCTTTCTTCTTATTGTAGTTATGCTTATCAATCTATACTTTATGTCTTCTTTTGAATAAGAAAACTCATATCTTCTTGCATGTATCTGGGAGCAGAAGAGATAAAATTTTGAGAAAGAGTTTAGCCAAGTAAAAATTCATAGTTATCAGTTTGTAAAATACCTAATGATAATTTCCGTTCATAGTTGAAGACCTAATGATAATTTAGCCAAGTAAAAAAAAAAATCTAGAGTAGGATGATAAAAATTCAGGATAGATTTAGCAATTAACCCGTGACATTGTTATCAGTTTGTACATGTTTGTCCAGTATTTATGTTACCTATATGCGGAATGCACATAATATAGGATCCGACCAGCTATGCATGAAAAAAAGGTACTCTGCACATATATATCAAATGATACTCTTAACTATGTTGCTTTTTCATATGTGAATACACCCAAAAGAAACCTTAGAAGACTTGAATTGAGATGCCTCCTAACCCTCTGTTTGGATGAGGCGAGGGGAGGTTCATTAATGGAAAGGGAAGGGATGGGAAGGGAAGGGAGGGTAACTTCCTTACATCCCAAATCGGGGTGTAAGGAAATAGGCCATTTGAGGGTTAAGGGAGGGTAAAAGTTCCCCTTTCCTCACCTCCTTCCCAAACGAGGTAAAAAGTTACCTTCCCTTTACTTATCCTTCCCTCACCTCCTCCCAAATAGACAAGTGTTTTTCCTCCTCTGAACACATACAAATGGCGTAAGTCCTCAATTTTCTTCTCAAAACAATGCATAGGGCTAGGAAATAGTGTGGCTTTACCTAGTTTCATCATTTATCTCTGTTTCCTTTTTTTTTTTTGAACAAAAAATATGATTCTCTTAGTTTTGCACAGCCACATGATAGGAGTAAACAGACCTGCCCAGTTTTTTTATTGTGTTACCATTAATCATCAAGGTCTTACAAATATTTTGTTAGTTCTTATTTCTGGTATTAACTGTACAATATCCCATATCACCTGGTTCTGGGAGAAGTTATAAATTGGCATGCACATGAATCTGAAAGAGAATGTGCATGTACACAACATTAATGTCTGTGCACCAGTAAGTCATCTTAGAGCAATCAAGGAATTGGGTTTTTGTTGTGCCGCAAGGACACTCTTTTGAGTTGTAATACTAGGTTAAAGATTTCATTGGCTATCTCGAAGGCCTACGATGCACCATTTATGTCTAAATGCTCTAGATATCATTCAATGTAAAAGCTTAGCAACTGATTGGGGTTAACCTAGAAGCACTTTGTTATTTCTACATCTAGTAACTTTTGATCCATATAAGGTACAACCTGTTTTACATCAATGGAAAGATATGGTAGGGATAATATTGTGACAATAATATAGCCCATTATATCAATGTATGGTGTTCGAGTGCCTTGTTGAGCATCTGTAGATGAGGGATAATACAATCATGTGAAATTTTTTTTTTCTCTTTGCAATCACGTTTGACATGAAGACTTCAGTTGACTAAGTTTTCCTATTGATCACACATATAAGTGTTCAAAAAAAAAACATACTGTTTGGAAGAACACACGTTATCCATTGGGGCTAGCATGATATGATTCTTAGTATGCAACCTCAACTTCTGTATGTAATTCTGATTTTGTGGGAATTAGCACCTAGAAGATACGGCCCGCCTACTATCAGTGACAATTTAGAAGATTTCTTCATGGGAGTACGTTACATATACTAAAGAGCAGGGTATATATTTGTCAGCTCAGCCTAAATTTTAGTTCTGTTGCTGATTGATAAGAATATCATGTCAGCATAACTATTATATCGCCCATGTTGACACGGTTTCAATGAATCAAGATAAGGAGCTGTAGCTTGTGGAATCTGGTCAAGGAGTAAGATTAAGAATTTAATTGGATGAGTGTCATTCAGTTCAAGAATTATTCCAGATGTTGTTATAAACACAAAATGGCAACCAGTTGATACTGAAAAAAAAAGTAATGGTAAAGCTGAAGGAAATGGGAAATTGCTCATTGTACAAAATCTGTATCAACCTCAAGATTGCTTCTTTAATATAAAGGATGACTTTATATCAAATAAGATAGGCAATGAATCTTTTGAAGAAGTTGATATAGTTTGGTTGAAAACCAATGCAGTTTACTGGAAAATTTCCAAATAATAATGTTGTAGAAGATGATTTCGAAGACTATGCTCGTTATCAAATACTTATCAAACTAGATATATCATCTTTAGTTGTTCTTACGAGTCACTTTATGTAAAAACCTGAGAAGTGCTGCTAAGAAGCAATTCGAAGAATTTTGCATGCATTAGAGGATCTTGTGGAATGGACCTACGGTGGAAGAAGCTTGGACACCTAAGCATTTGTTCTTTTACAAATTTTGATTTTTGCTTCTCTTTCTACCGATAGAGCTCCACTTTTGAATTTTTGCGCATAAGATTGGGGGCGACATAGTAACATGGCTTCTAGTGTGATGATCTATTAAAGCACACTATTTAACTATGACAAATTTGTGAGATAATACATATTAACTCTTTGAAGAGATGGATTTATAAGTACTGAATCTGATGATAAGAATGTGACGGTCAAGTAGGGGTGTCTACATTTTAAATAATCTAATATCTTCTGAATGCAATTAACAAAGTGAAGTTATCAGACTTTATGGTTTGAGTCTGAGCATCATGTTTGGAAAGGGATTGGTGATTATATTAGCACGGTTGATAGTTATGGTGGGTTCTCTTAATTTGTAGCTGAGATGTATTGTGAGGTTGTGGGTATTAGCATATTTTGATATAAATTGGGATGGATTGGTTGTGTACTCAAGTCTTATTTATGCTGATGTGGCCATTTAATATTGTTGGATTTTGGGTTTCTTGATGTGAATTGAGAAATGTGTATTCTATAGATGGAATAACAGGATTGTACTGAATGGAAGTTATCAGACTTTATGGTTTAGGACCGAGAATCAGTTTGAAATGGTTTCTTGTGTGATTACTTCGAGTGTGCAGAACTTTGTTGTTGGATTGGTTATTTCTTCGCTTAATACCTGGTGGATTTATCTTATGGTTCTGGATTGCGATGAGTTATGTTGGACTTGTGCAGGATACATTTTGTTTCTCGGCTTCCGAAAGTGGCGTTGTTTCCTTCTTTATGGTGCTAGATCTTATGGCTTGTAAATTTGTGGGGGATTGTTTATGTATAATCTGTTTGATGTTGGTTGTTCTGGAATTGGATTTAGCTTGATGTGGTTTGTTAGTTGGATGTGGATCATCATGTTGATGGTATGGGAATTTGTGGTCCTATAGGATGGGATATTTGATCATGATATTATGATGACTAGTATATAGGATACTGTGTGGATGTTATCCATCGATGAGAATCCCTGAGTTTGAGAGGAAATTTGGGGACCAAATTTTTATTAGTGGGGGAGAATGTAAAATATCGCAATAAAAATAATTAAATAATTATTTTTATTGGAGAATTTGCGATAAGAAAATTTTTGGGGATTTATAGAAATTTTCTGGGTATTTTTCGGAGGTCGTGGGGCTTGTTTCGCGGGGATGTCTGGTTGGGTTCTGGAAAACCTCTTCCGGAACCATTTAATTGAAGTTAATTTAAGATTAACTTAGGGTTTAATATGTTGCCTAAGTGAGTATTTAATTGAATGAATTCAAGATCAACTTAGGGTTTAATATGTTTAAGCCTAAGTGAGTATTTAATTGAAGTTAATTCAAGATCAACTTAGGGTTTAATATGTTTAAACCTAAGGGAGTATTTAATCGGAGCCGCAGCTTTTCTCGCCCAAAGCCCGAACCCGCGACACCTTTTCTTGCGATTTTTCCCTCTTTCCCGATCCTCCTGTGCGACGACGGCGCTGAGAGCTCGCGATTGAGCGGCCGATCGTCGTCTCACCTCCGACGAAGAAGCCAACGATGAAGGTTCGAGCATCATCTTCCCTTCATCCCTTCTTCCTCTTCTTTGCGGGTTGAGGGTTTGCGACGGTACCCGATCTTGCCGACGCCGCGAAGTGGTGGATCCCGATCGACGCCGACCACCTCTGGCAACACCAAATCCAAGGTGAGCAGTTCCTCTTGGCTAGGGTTTCGATTGATGTTAGTTAGAAGAGGTGGATTTCGGTTTGTGTGGTCTTCTTGCTCGCGATTTCCTGGTTTTGTTCAATATCGCCGTGGGGTTTCGGTTGAGGTAGGTCTTGTTCGATTGGTGATCGGGGATTCTTGTTTGTCTTCGCGTTGTGTTGATCAGTGCGTGACTTCCTCTGTTCGAGTGGGATTTGCGTCGGATAACTTGGATTTAGGATCTGGATTCGGTTCTATGTTGTGATTTCGTTATTGATTCACTGTTTTGTTGTGTTCTTGCTGCCAGATTCGAGAGCGATCGTCGGGAAACCTTGAAGCAGGTGCTGTTTGATTTAGGTTGAGCAGATGTTGTTGGTCCGAACTAGAGCTCCGACACTCTTCCAGCTATGTTGAATTTACAGATATATTTTGGGGTGTTTGGCCGGTAACTCCAACAGTGAGTTAATTTCAGCTAATTCGTTCTTTGTGGAGATGTGAGTGAGGTAAGTAATAACATGAATTTGTATTACGGATATAATCTCGTATGTGGATGCCTTGATTATGAATTAGGTGCTTGTGTTGTAGGGCAAAGAGTTCTAACTCTGACCCTAGTGTTCAGCAACCACTGGTGTGTTGAGGATACACAATCCGAGGTATGTGAATGCCTTGACACTGTGTAGATATGTTTAGTATTCGAATATGTAATTCATGATTGAATGATAAATGGTTGGGTTTAGTTAATTCCATGTTGTGGATTTGGTTTAGTTATTTGATCATGAAGATTAATTGACCATGTGGGGGAAGGAATAATGTAATGGTGGTATGAATTGAATTAAGGATAATCATATGATTTAATCTTAACCTAATCTAATTAGATTGGGAATGTTAGGGTTAATTGGAAGTTTAACTGGAATTGATAAATGAATGTGTAATCTGTTGGATTATGAATTTATGCTTAGATTAGGATAAGTAATTCATATTTAAGTTATCCAATAATGAAATTTTGGAGGACTAGAATGAAATTACGTACATGATGTTTTAAAGTCTCGACGGCGAGGACGACCAACGATTCGACATATCGTAAACGAAGTCGCGACGCAAGTTGTTACTCGTGCATCAGTTCGTTCGGGATATAAGTCGCGTGTCAGCTGGGAAAAGAGTCCGCGAACGAACGCAGAGCAGCGTGGTAGACCTGCTCCTTACTTCCTTTCTAGGGTTTCGTCTTCGATCTCTCCTTCCCCTTCTCCTCCGGCATCCCTCTGTCTTCGGGCCGCAGATCTCTCTCTCTCTCCCTCCGATGGCGTACGTCGACCACGCCTTCTCCATCTCCGACGAGGACATCATGATGGGCGACTCCAGCTACGCCATCCGCAGCCGGCCCCCCATCAAAGAGATCGCCTTCGCCGTCGCCCTCCTCGTCTTCGGCTCCCTCGCCATCGTCGTCGGCTCCGTCATGGCCGCCAACCGTGTCGGCGGCGACCGCGCCCACGGTACCTGTTTTCCCTCTCAATTTAGTCCAGTACCACCTCTTTATACCGGTCCCTCTTCACACCCTATTGTTGGGATTTGACGAATTAGGGATTTTCTTTGCGATTCTGGGGTCCGTGCTTTTCCTGCCAGGGTTCTACTACACGAGGATAGCTTATTATGCGTATAAGGGGTATAAAGGCTTTTCCTTTGACAATATTCCTGCTGTCTGAGAACTATGGATGCATTTCTTGGCTCGCCATGGATGATCCCTTCTGTATAGTATGCTTCGACAACACTTTACTAGGGCTTCTTTATCTCTTGGTCTCTTTCTTCTTCTTGGACAACTTGCATGTAATTTTTCGTTGAAATAATGATAATAAACTGTGTTATGCGAAGTCTTAAAGTTGAATTGTGTACGTGTGCTTGCTAGTTGATAAAGTTTAAGGGTGTTGATTGATTGTTTCCCCCCGTTCCACTAGAACAATTAGTGTAATATACATTGTGAACAATTGAGTTTAGAAGAACCTCACTAACTGCATTATTTTGTTGTTTGACAAACTGTTCTATATATATATATATATATATATATTTGTTAGAATGACCCTTTTCCTCCGAAATAGAACAAGTAGAATAACATGCATCACACAATTGAGTTTAGAAGAACCTCACAAACTGCATTATTTCTGTTGTTTGTTGACAAACTGTTCTGTGTTTACAGTTACATTTTTTGTTTCCAGATATCTAAGAGTCGCCCCTTGTTAATCTCATTTTCAGCTCATTGCCTGATTTGCATCTCTCAAATAGTTTGTATTTTTTTTTTTTTTCAGGAAACTGGCATATATACGAGGTTCCATCTTATCGGTAATCTAGTAGATATATTCTCAGTACTTGCTGAGATTTAACCACTGTAAATGAACATCCAAGATTAAAGAATGCACTTCACTGCATTAATGCGCAATATTTTATGTTTTCACAGTATTTTAGCAGAGATAACACTTCTTTAACATATTTGGGTCCATTCTTATTTCTCGGACAAATTTGAACTGTTTGAGTTGTTTCATCATAGCCAATTTCCGATCTGTTCATCAATTATTTTGGTTTTTCTGAATCATACTAACAAACACTGAAATTTCTCATGGATCCTGGTTTAACATGTTTTTTTAAGACTTATTTCCACTTTTAGTTTTTTTTTTCACACCTTGGATTTTTGTGTTTAGTCAGACCATTTTTGTGGATATATCGATAAACTTCTGCATCATTATTCTTAGGAATATAATGTTCATTTGATGAATCAAAACAACCTTGTATGTCTTCCAACATATGGTTTCTCATTCACTTTGTTGCCAATCAATATGTCTTAAAAGCTTCAGTTCCAAAATTTTTTGTATTGCCACCCACACAGCCTAGATGATGTTGCTTAAGAACCACAGTAGAATTGGCCCATGTTACATATTAGATTGTGTTTCCTCCTTGTTTTCATATTTATTTATCTATTATTTTTCTTTCAACTTCATGCTTCTTCCATCTGAGACTGTGTTACTTTAAAGTGGCACTATGATATCAAGGTAAACATATTTTGCTGACAGTAGCATTTCTTGGGTTTCAACATCCAGCAAAGTTGGACAGAGTTCATACAAGTCACTTGTTAGATGCCATCAGTCATTAGGCTTTATGAATCTGTATAATTGTCAATCAACCTCTCCATCTTAACTTGTATGCAAAATTGCATATTGTTGATGTTTCTTCTTCTTCTTCTCTCTCTTGAAATTGTTATTCCTGTTTGCATCAATTATCCATGGTACACATTCATGTCTTATGAATGGATTGAGTTTATGCAACTTTAGAATGCAATTGTTATTATGCAAAATGTTTGGTTAGAGAATCAACACTCTTGTTTTTTTAAGTAATCTAAGTGGACTCTAGTTACCAGGATCTGCTGGTCTACATTTTATGGATCACTCTTGATCCATAAAATGTAGACCGTTGGATCAGATCAGGAGGGATTAATATATGAATTTCTGATCTGATCCAACGGTGCAGATCAGAATGGATCAGGAGTAGTCCATAAAATGTGGAGCAGAGGATTCTGGCTGTCCCGTGATAATAAAGTATTTAAAATTTAAAGTTTGGAACGTATTATAGAAGATTTGCTTTCTAATAGTTAGCGGGTTCAAAAATATTGGTTGTTAAAATGAGTTTTATATGCCTTTTATCAACTTATCCGGCCTACTTGGGATTAATGACTTGGATACTTGTACCAATTAAAAAAAAAAATTGCGTTGCTATTCAATTAAAATTGATTATAACACATCATGGTTAGTATTTTTATTTTTTAAAAAAAAGCTGATTT
>JBBPFP011130672.1:0-11759 GCA_037974795.1 Kaempferia galanga | reverse complement strand
TTACAAGAGATTTATAAAATTAAAAAACATTGAAAAATAATTTTTTAAATCATCATAAGATCAACTATATCAACTATTCTATTTAAAAAATATATTAATTTAGAACTCTAACAATTAAAGATGTCCTAGTCTTAACGATGTTAAAACACTTGATTAATGTGATGTTTAATTTTATTTATTTATTTATATTTATATTTTATTTTTGAGAAGATTGAAGTCTACTACTAATACATGGGTGTAGTAATAGGTAGAGTGGTACCAACTAGTTGGGGCTATCATTTCCCATTGACATTCAATCATGTTGTTGACTTAGATATAGAAGCCACCCCCTATTTCTACTTGCTTTGTACTTTTAGTGCTGTTTTTGTGATAGATTGTTCTTGTCTATTTGTGAGACAATTATTCTCAAACATATTACTATAAAGAGAATGAACAATTTTCAATTCCCCCTCTACATGTCTTCCTATTTTTTACAATGCCCCCTCATTCCTTGAGAAATTGTATATTAGTAAAAGAAAAAAGATACATAAATTTGTCATGATCTTTCTTTCTTTTCCTTCACTTGATATTGAAAATGGCCATGGCCCGATCTAAAGTGACCCGCAAAGATGGAAAAGAGAAAAGGGAGGGACAACCGCCCCCTACCGTATCGTATTTTTGGACGATGGAATCGTTAAGAAATGGCTAGTTGTGATAGAGGAGCGAAAAAGGAGAGACATCTTTACATTTTTTCTTTCCTTTTTCTTTTCTCTCCTAAAGCCTTATCCTTTGACCCCAACACATCCATGTGATGGTATGGTAGTGAATTATGATGAACACCTTGGGTCCACACTCACTCCCATGCACCATTTAATAGGATGTTTTCTCCAAGAACAAATATTTTTCAAAACTAAATAGCAAATTGCAAATCAAGATAGAAGCTAATTAAAGTTTATCTAGAAATGTTTAAAAAAAAAAATCAAAAAACATATAGAGGGCCTTAGCCATGTAACCCTAATCAATAGGGGGCCTTAGGTTAATTGGAAGAATAGGGGGGCTGATGCTTGTAACTCTATCCATGTCATGCCCCCAGCAAGAAGCATGTGGACAAATTGTGAGAGACCTGATGTGTTTGTGGTTGGTGCAATCATTTTTTGGCCTTTTGGGTGTGCTTCATGTGGATGGATGGATTGTTTTGGGTAGTCGAGTCTATCGTTTTCAGCTTTCTTTTTTTTTTTTTTCTCCTTGTTCTTTGTATAGATTAATCAGTGGTGTCAGAAGGCTGATTTTTGGGATTTACAGATCTCAAATAGTCCTTGATTGTGTTAAACTTCTGAAAGAAACATATGTTCATCCCTTTGAGTCAGCATCCATGTTAAATGTCGCATATTGTAGTTGAACCTGAGCAACTTGTGCATGTTAAGGGGACCATTTCTTCTTGTAAGTTAAAGACAGTAGATATCTAGAGGATCTACAACAACATCTATCATATGTTAGAAAAACAAGAGGTCTTGGATGTATAAGTTAGCCTTAAGCTATCTTTTTTTACAATGGTCTGTGTCACGACCAATTATTCACATCAGGCACCCTCTCAGGCAATGGCCAAGAACCCTAGGAACATAATCTCGGTGTACAGTCGGTTGAACTGTGCGAGAACCAGTGATTTTTTTGTTATCTAAAAAAACAAATGGGGGACTTTGATGATGATGATGCACTAATCGAATTCAATGAGTCAGACTCGACGAAAAGAATAGTGGATGGGGCAAGCAGTGTTTGATCCCGATTCCAGATTCTCCGGGGCAGCCAACTTACGAGAAAACTGAGGGGGGAAAACTGGTCATGTGCCGCTTCTGTTCTTATTTATGTACTTTCTTCTGGATCTTGTCTAACAGAGTTGCATATGCTGCACTCCATGCGCTGCTTCCGGACTTGCTGCAGAAAACTTTCAGTAGCATGCTTAATTCGTCATGGCTGGCCTTTTCGAAGAGGCGGCCTAATACGCTATGAACCTCTTCGACCGACTTGTTGGTGTTTCCATAGGGTGGTGCATCCTCTCCTGTCTTAGTTAAATCGACTCCGAACAACTTTCCTTTGTTGAGACTGCAACCACTTCTGTTGACATTAGTGTCTGAAGTCACTGGAGCTTCTGCAGCCACATTTTTCGCATCGTTCATCTCGGATACAGATGGTAAACTAAACTTGGACTCCCAATATTCTGAAGTCTGATGGTGGGGATCAAGGGCTTCGATATCCTGCCGAAATTCAAATCTGTAAGTAACACATCCGAGAACTAACAACCCCGTGCAAGTCTGCGAAAGAAATCAACAAACTGAAATAAACATGTAGAGCTACAACTACTTAAATCAGTAAACCTCCCAAGTGTTTTTCGCCATCTGCTTCTTCTTGAATCATTGATCCATCCAATTCAACTTCTAATAGCGAATAGTTTGTCCTTATCTTAATTTCTATTGGGAAACTATACCTAATTGTTAAACAATATCATCTTTTTTCACTTCTAACTTTCTTAGTGTTTGTGTTCAATATTCTCGCCTTGACAATTTTATGAAAAAGACTTGAATCTAATAATATTTCACAGCTAATTAGTAAAAATATTGTGTTGAATATATGGCAGATTTTGATAGGCAGCAAAACAACAGAAGATATCGATTGCAAATTTGAACTAGGCAGCATGCTTACGCGAATGATTGCTGGAGACAAAAACCCAAACATTTCAAGCCCATCTATGGACTCGGGGGATTGCAACTCAGGAAGGCCATGCTTTCCTTGATTACGTTGTCGAACAATCTCTTGATTGAGTCTTTCTCGAACCATTTCCCAACATAGTAAAGCAGATGTGCTTGAAAAAAATATCTCTGGATTGTCTTCCACTGACACCTAAACCAAAAACAAGCATCAGATAATCAAATTAAATAGTCAACATGACTTCAGTAGGAAAAAATTCAAAAATGAACTTCTTTAGCTAAAAAAAATAAATGGAAAATGAAAAAAAGTTATACTTTCATGTTCTTTATAGTGCATTGTCACAGATTAACTCATAATAAAAGAATAATCACAGTGGTTTAAGACAAAGTTTGCTGTGTTACAATCCAAACTACAATCACCGCAAGAAAAGAAAATTGGCTTCCACAAATCAGAATTATAATTGAATATGAAGGTAAATTTGCACCAAATAACATTAACGACACCTATTCTTAATGGTGACTGCTGCAGCATTGATGTTTAGGAAAGTGACTTGAAAATGTACGGCTAAAGATAACAAGACAGACAAAGTCTTTTGAGTCAGAAAATTAAACAAGACAAAGGCAAAGTAACACGAAAATAAAACAATATATTAGCAAATGAAAGATGAATCATATCCTAAGGTTCCAACCTTGAACGAAGGTTCCTGTAGACCACCATCAAGTACTTCTGAAATATAGTTACAGAGCTTAGTTGGATCAAGCACACTGAAAAAGTTGACGCGAGATCTGAATCCTGTAAAAATTACAAATAAAATTACTAAGAAATCTTTATACAGCTTATACAGGAAAATGAAATTATTTAATGAAATAAAAGAAGATTACCATTTGGAAAGATGGCTTGCCTACAACTCCACTGCTTCCCAAGCATCAACTTTCCAAAGTTAAGAGGCTCTATCCTATATTTCAGCATATCATGCTTCTTTTCCAAGCCATGAAAATTTTGACTAAATGTAGTAGAATAGTTAGGACTATCCCTCGTAGAATGACTCCCTTGACTATCTGAAAGGGTAGGTGCACTACAGAGTTGATGCTGCAGGTTCACTCCGAAAAGTTTAGGACTAGATTTACAAGAGAAGTCAGTCTCTCTTGAATATGATGCTTTATTCCAAAGTCCTTCAGAACAAGCATGCGAAGAAATCAAATCAGGTAAGGGACTGAGAGCCCTTGAAGAGACACAATCAGAATCGATTTTTGTTATGCCCTTATTTGTCTGCATGTTATCATTCTCAATTCGAGTTCTAATTCTACCTTTACCACTTACACACTTAACACTGGAACTTGAGTGGTCCTGTCTAGACATGTCAGAGTTCCAATTCTTATGTACCAAGACAGAACTTATCATGGCTTCCTTGTGTTCAACATAACCACCATCTTGAATTTCAATTTTGGGCTCCATAGATGGTTGTGCCATGTTCAAATCCAGATTCATACCTTTGTTCAAATTCCAGCTGGAGAGGAAATTATCTTTTCCTTTTAATGAATTTGCAAATCCTACATTATTATGCAGCACTAGATCTGATCTCACTTCTAGCTCAGCTGCAGAAGAATTTTCTATTGTGCTATTCCTTTCTTTACCGGACCCAGAAAAGGCTTTTGTCCGTCTGTTTCCTATACTAATTTCTGTAGAATCAGTACTTCTGGATTCAAATGGTTTATTCATGTTGAAGATTTGTTCTGGTTCTTGTAAAAGATTGGAGTTCTTACACTCTCGATGTCCAGAAGAGAGTGCGCCAGATATTTGTTTAGCATTATCCTTGCAATGTTCTCCAGCATCAGTATCCATAGCAATTACATCAGTCAATGAACTTTTGTACTCAGATAAGCTTTGTTCCTTGGAATCTTTAGCATGATCTAAAAGTTTTGACTGTGTGGGCAATAGCATTTCAATGCCATCTAATCTGTGGAGCTTCCTTGCACTGAGGTTGCCTTCAAGAACTGCCACAAGAGCATCTAATTCTTCCAAGTTATGTCGAACAAGTAGAAATCTCTTACCAGGATCACACGAGCACATTAGTTTTGCATGAGATAGACATGCAAATCGATCAGAATTGCATTCACAACCAACAGCAGAAAGGTGTAAATCATAAAAGCACAAAAAGCATTCTCTTTCAGTTGAGAAGTCAAAATCCCTATCCATCTTTCTCACGGATGAAATACTAGAGATACTCTCCCTTCTCTCATGTTCCAGAGTGATTCTTGCCTGCCACAATATTAATTAGCATTAATAATAAGAAGCTTATTACTTTAAGAATAACTTATGTTTAAAAAAATTGATTTACCTTAACGGCCTGAGCTAGTACTCCATCCTTCCCACAAAAGTTTTGCCATTTCTTGAATTTTGCATTGTTGTACATGGGAGACTCCCCCAGCTTCTCTTTGACAGCTTCCAATGCAACACCTAGCAATAGCTTGTCATGGGACAACGAAGTCTTCCGGTGTTGTTCACTATACAACTCGACAGCACATTGACCGTGTGGAAGCCAGTCTGCTGGTGCAACATTTACTGCTTCAGCGCAATTGAAGCCACAGTTAAAACCGGAATGATACGCTCTTGGAAAAGTAAGAACAAATTCTCCAGACTTTTGAATGGCACGGTAAACAGGGACTCCTTCAGATTTTAGGATGGAAGGAGACAACTGTGTAACCTGCTTAGATCATGAGAAGAATAAGAATTAATATACGTATACACTAAGTCTTCTGAAGTTTTAAAAACAATAAACTTACCAATTCATGCAGTAGATCTGGTTGTTCCTCAAACAACTCAGGAAGATGTTTTTTCATTGCATCCTCCAGCTTCACTGCATCAATGCCTGGAATCCCATACCAAACTTTTGGATCTCCAAAGTGCATGTAGTTTAGAGAATAAAGATGGTGGTCTTCCACATGCTGTTTAAGCAAAATTACAGTGTAAGTTAGAGGTTCAGCAGAAGATATAAGGAACATTGGGAGGAAGAAATAGAACAAAAAAGAAAACCAAGAACAAGCTCAGTATTTGTTGTGGGAAGAGTCCATTAAGATAAGATATGACATTTGCAACTATCTGCTGCTGGTCCTGTGGATACTGAATGATTCAACTTTATGAAGAGTAATGTCAATTACTAGACTCTGAGAATAATTTCAAAAGAATGGAAATACAAATAAAGTAGTAGTTAATATAAGCTTCCTTCAAGAATTAACTATCATCCACTCCAATGAAGATTACATGATCTAGAAAAAGCAAACTTCTGAAGTCTTTTATTTAATCTGTTGGAATGCATTACTGAAGCTTTTGAATGAGCGGTGAAAAAACACTCTAGAAATTATTTTACTAGTGACAGTACCTACGGTGAGAAGGAAAATCTTTTAAAATTCAACAATAAACTTACCCAACAAAATGATGAAAAGCACATTCCGACATATAGCCAAGGCACCAAGACACCAGATATATCCTCCTTCTCGAATGAAAGAACTGATCCAGCAAGTCTTGGTAAATTATTTAAGTTCCAACCAGAAAGTGCATAAAGGTCCAATTCAGCCTTGTTCTCAGAGAATGTTTTAGGAAATCCACTACCAAAATTGGCAGTATCAAGATCAGCACCATAAAGTACCTGAATTTGAATGAGATATTGCAATGAATAATTACATATTAATGTCTTAAATTAGGATAAAGATCAAGATCATACCTCAATGTCATCAGTTGAATCCTCAACAATCCGCCAATATTCTCCTTCAATATCCTTTGTTGAAGGTTGACACTCATCTCTTTCACTACTATCTTTCATTCCAAAGTACTCTTTTTTGAATTCATCGGCATATTGCTTGAATGTCTCAAGAGTGTAATCCGAGCCCGATTGAAAACCAAACTTCTCATCATTGTCTGAGCCAGCACAGTCGTTGGATTCCGAAACAGCAGAGGAATTTCTCCTGCGAGCCATCCCAAATCTTAGGCGTCTTTTTCTCTTTCTTCTTTTCTCACAACGATTCCTGCCTTTCCTTCTCATTGGTTCTCTGTTTTGAAGCTTGTTAACTTCTTGAATTCGGGTGTTGAACATAGTGCAACTCCAAAAGTTATTGTTTCTCAAAGGACATGGCGGTGACCAAGAATGAGGAGGAATAATACGACAGATACCATACTTTTCTGCTTTCTCTCTTATGCTAGCAATGTAGCCAAGTGTATCTGCAAATTCCTAAGAAGAGACCAGTAAACTTCATTAGAAAAAGATAATAGAATGAAATATAAATCACTGGCAGAAGCTCCAGCAGTTGGGAATAGGATGGCAAATCAGCAATAGCCTAATCATGAATTTCAGGACTACCTCCTCAGTTGGATAGAACACAGGAGCTTCATCAATGACAGGTCTTTTTTGCCCTTCATCTGGATGCCATCTTGAAGGCTCCTGCTCATAGCATATCAAACAATAATAGGTGGATTGCCTGAGCAAAAAATTAACAGATTAACTTGTTTAGATATGTACCGTTTCACATTTGACCTTTTTTATGCTTCTGGATGCATCATTTCTTTGTCGTGGACGCTTGGGAGGATGATCCTAAAAGGAAATCCAGTAAGAAAACATCGCATATGAGATATAAATTCAAAGTTTTTTACACATGAGAAAATCAATAAAGACTAACTGACAGTAGAAAGTAATAATGATCTTATGAGTAGAAATATGTATATGATAACAACTGTGTTGAATAACTGCCAACCCTAGAACGGCGACAGGACATCTTCATTGCTAAATCTACTTTCAACTAATAAGGCAGACCTAGCCTCAAAGTGTACTACTAGACATCCACTATTTGAACTTGTATCTCAACAATAACAATAAAATGAAGTATGGAGTATTATGGACTAACACAGTGATAAAGAATAACACTTAGATCTTGGAGTATTATGGACACAACAGAGGATTGATAAGCTTTTCAGGCTGCAAAAATATAAGAATATATAGACGGATAGAATCACAAACTTGGACAGGGAGTTGGTATTCTGATTCTTCTTCAGAGCTAATATCAAACACCCCATAGTAAATACCATTTCGCCGCCTGAGTGATCGCTTAAACTTCATTTCTGTGTGATCACAAGTGTCACTATCCAACTGCTTCCTTGGAGAGTCTGTAGGTTCATTGGCAGAACCTACATTTACAACGGGAATGCCTGCATCCTCCCTGGCATCGACAGGCATATCTTCCGGACCTTCTTTTGAGGAGAGCATATCTTCTGAAACTATTTCTTCACTAGGTAAAGGTAAATCCTATGTACAGCATTCAATTCACATGTACCTGAGGCATGTCAAAGATTACTAATGAAAAGATGCAGGATACCCTCTGCATTTAAAAATAAATAAATAAATTGCATAAACAAATGTCGTAAGTGAAGGTTTACCAAAATTGATATATCTATTATGGCAGTTTCCACACATTAGCTACCATATTTAGGGTCAGACGTTAACCGAAAACTTGTGCCCAAGCATATACAGCTCAGCTAAAAAATGATTAATTAAAATACAATACATGGAAGGTATTTGAATTATAGCAGAGTTTCACAGAGGATTCAATTTCATAAGCAATCAGTCCAGAAATATTATTTAAGAATGGTACTATAATCCATGGTTTCATAGCATTATATAACGTCAGCAACAATGCAGGATATGAACAGAAATTCTGCCATGAATACTATGGTTAAATATTCATAATATTCCAAACACAAAAGCTAGATTGTTTGCTACTATGACCTCCTCGTATAAACTCTTAAAATGCTTAATATTGGATGATATTCAATTTGAAAAGTAGAATACAATGCACAGTAAAATTTATCTAGATCAACAAATATATTCCAAATTCCAATTGCACAGACCAATAGATATTCGACAACAGAAATGTATTGAACCAAACTAATACAGTACCTTCAGACAAAGAAATGCAATAATAATAATAATAATAACTTGATCCTTATATTAAAGAGCTAGTTATTTCTGTTTACAAGGGAATATGTGAAAATTTTGATATGCAATTAATAACCTATGGATTTTCTCCTAAAAATCAACTGATGGAAAATGGAAATAACATCTAAAGTAGTCAGCAATGGCATCTATAGTGTACCGAAAACAAAAGATCAAATGATAAATCATTGATCATTTGCCACTGTGATGAATATACAAAACAAAGATCATAATACAACAAAACCCTAACCACAAAGCTCAAAAGAGAAAAAGGAAAAAGAAAGAAAGAAAAACCCTAAACTCACACACAACTTCTACCAAGAGAAGGATCAGCAACAGCTAAGTTCACACCAAACCCTATACAGATCTGACAAAAGAGCATGATAATGCCACAATTAGAAACCCCCAAACACAACTTGTCTTCCTAAAACCACAAAAAGAAACAGCTTTCCAAATAAAACAAAACTCGGATCAAAATCAGAGTAATGAATTGAACAAACATCCTATACCAAGGGCAATGCTAGTCAGAGCAAGCAACCAATTAATCAACTGAGATGCAACCACCAGAGAAATAAATCAGTAACCCTAACCAAGCATCATAATTAGCACAATTACCCGACCAATTGTGCAAGCATGCCGGAATCAGATTCAAGACCTAGATCAGTGCACGACCACAAGCTATATCCACAATGTTAAGACAGGTGAACAAAAGTTGAAACATGGAGAGCCAAAAGCACCTGATTGCATGAGCCGGAGACGGAAAAAGAACCCCCAAGGGAAGCAAGCTGGATTCGAGGCCGGTGTTTACCCCCCTCCAACTCCAATCTAACAATCCAAGCAAATTGCGACTAGCTCTGTGCTAAATCAATCGCAACCACATGAGGAATTCGAGTGGGAGGAGGAGAAAGCAGGCGTTTTTATGATGAATAGCACCATAAAAACGCAAGCTTTAACTGAAATCCATATCCGAATCCAACGAACGAAAGGGAGAAAGAGGGTTCCCTGTTCCGCAGAGTTCCCAGGACGAATTTGCCCTCAAACCTTTAACGAATTCTCAGCTATGCCATCGCCGTTCTGTTGCTGATTGACCGTGTCAACGTAAATTTTGACAAATTTATTATTTATTACCTGTTATTATTTGGATTTTGGTGAAGTATCTCCATTTTAGGGAAGAAATTAAATTTGGAGATACTTTATTAATTATTCACAAACATTTAATCCAATTATATATTTTATATCCATCAAATTGATTTTTATTCGATTAAAAGAAACTGAGGAAGGATTCGAACCGTGTGGTTCAACCGCATGCACCGTGTACGACGGGGGGTCTAATTGGAAAGAGTTGACCCAGTCGCGAATTAGATTTTTATGGAAAGTCAACGGTTGTTGATTGCAAAAACAGCAAGGGAAATACTCAAGTAACGTTCTACTTTAATTTTGTATTTATAAAAATGATGTTTCATCTCCGTGTGAAATGGCACGTGTCTTTTGTCGTGCTGTGCTATGCACTCACACCTATTTCACCTAAATTTATTTATATTATAATAATTATAAAATCGTAATTACTATAACTAAATAGTAAATTATATTATAACAATTATAAAATCATAGTTATTGACTATCATGATTATTTAATTAATTATTGAATCACTTGAAATTTATTTCTCTTTAATATTTTCCTTTTTAGTTATAGATGTTACATGTGAAAATATATTTTAAATATGAAGTAGATTTTTAATTATTTAGAAAATGGTCACTAAATCTCTTAGAACATCTAGTATACACACACTGAAATTCAAGTTCATTTTAGGATTTATAATTTTAGATTTTAAAATTTTTGAACAAACAACTTATTCATTGAATTATCACTCTTCCTCTAATTAAAAATATCAATTCCTGATTCTTTATGGATTGTAGTTATAGCAGTTGTTGATACAATTATTATAATTATAGTAGCTACCTTCCCGTAACTACATTATAGATTTAGGCGTAACAAAGATTATATTATACATATCATATGCATGCATGTTTCAGAGGGGGTATCTATACATTTTATAAGGGATGTGATGCCTTTATAAAAATAATTAAAATAAGATGGAGTCTCTTCGATAATTTTAAAAATGAGGAGCGTTAGTATGATTTTTGTGTCTTTTTATTTTAAAAAATAATTTAACAAATTTATCATTGTGTGTTTGTGAAGAATGGTTGGTACAATAGTTGTTGGTGGAGCTATCTATATTTTTAGATATAATATCAAATTAATTTTTTAAAAATTACAGTAAGTTAATTTTTGTTTTGATTTAATTACAATTTTTAATTTTATAAGAAAGGATTCATTTGTGTAGAAAAAAATTATGAATAAGATTGGATAATATTGAGTTTAGGATGATCAATTCAATTTTATAAAAAATTTCTATCAAAATAAATTAGGAAGAAATATATGAAGTGGCTCAAAATTCAAGGGGCGTTTGGTATATATTTAATAATGAGAATGATAATGAATTTAAGGGGAGAATAGGTTTAGTGATAACCTAACAGGTGTGAGTTATGAAATTAGGGATATAAAACTAGTATTTTAATTCTGATTCTCATCTACCAAATATTAAAAATAGGAATAAAACAGATTTTATTACCATTCTAACCTCCTAAATACGTCTATCAAATACCCCTCAGTATCTTTTAATTGTGAGTTTATTTAGGAAAAAAAAATCTAGACTTTTGTGAGAGATGAGTTTTAATAGACTAAGTAAACAAATTTATACAGGTCATCAATTTTTTTTTCTATACTGATGTATTTCATTCTCTTTTTTTTTTTTTTATCATTTTAATCATATTTCATTCCGGTCGTACATATTTAAAAATCAAGACAGATTGCTATAAAAGTATCGACCAAACTTCTCTACTGCCCCTTTACTAAAATTGTGCTAAGCAACCCTGTGTAAAGATAGGGGAAGCTTCCGTCGTACAAGCTACACGGGAAATATTTTAGTGATTCTCTGACAATGGTTACATAAGGCGTTAAAAAGATTATTGGACTGGTGGGACGTAGGTTACGACTTTATAACAATGGGTCATTCAAAGCTGTCGAACGTTAGTG
>JBBPFP011130459.1:0-24223 GCA_037974795.1 Kaempferia galanga | reverse complement strand
TAGTAGTCAGTAACCCCGCTCTTAAGCCTAGTAGATAAGGGCGGGCGTTACAAGTGAATCTCATAAACATACTATTGAGACCTTGACATTGGCTAGAGAGGGGAGTGAATAGACGGTCATCCACGTCGTTCACTTCCTACGTTATTAGTGTACAACGGAATGCAAAAACTAACAACTACGAAGCTAAACCTAAAGACCATAAGAAAAACAAACTGGTAATCGATTTATATGATTCAGGGATTAGGGCTCCTACTTCATGGCTTATCCATAAGGTGGACGATCCTAGTAATCCGTCAGTGGATCAACCCCCGGAACTCCGACTAGCATAATCCTCCTTATTGATTGAGAAACCTCGCTACAACCACACAAAAGAGCTTAGATTGACTCTGAGCTTTGGAGACTCTACTAGTGGTTAACCACCTCTATTTTTTATCACTTGCTCGAGCATCTGGAGCTCCATTAAATATAGCTTGGGTGAAAAGACTCAAGCAATATTTCCATTACCAATCGACTGGCATACTTACCAGTCGACTAATTCCTCATAGAATTCGATAGTTACAACCAACGACTCTATACTAGTCGACTGCTCCTATGAGTCGGTCGATCGTTCAACATACCAGCTGACTAGCCTTTATAGTCTGAGCGAATAGAACTCTCTGTTCGCTCCCGACTATTCGGTTGACTAAACCACCAGTCGACTGAGACATACCTCGGTTGACTGGTAAACTCTCACACTGAGTTTTATCCCGAGTACATCTCTCTCACTACACTCGTCCTTGCCCACACAACGTTGACCTTTCCTTCTAGCCTCCTCCATTAGTCTTGCGTCCCTTGGATGTTTCCTCATCCTTTACGCTTTACTTTTAAGAACTTCCATTGGCTTTGTCCTTATTATCGGGTCTTTCTTTGCTAAGAGGCTCCTCACCTCCAGGACTTTCTGCTTACCAAGAGTCGCACTCCGGGATTTCACTTGTCAAGCCACACTTGGATTTACACCACCAAGACTCAAGCTTGGACTTACACCGCTAAGCTTTTCCCTTGGACTTTCTCCTTTGCCAAGACCACGCTTGGACTTTCTTTTGCACCTGTCACTTGCACACTCGATAGCGGATTCAAATAGCAGTACAAATCCTAAGTCTTTCCCTAAATATTAAAACTTAAGGGTACAACAATTACTCTAATAAACACATGAATCTTAACTCGAACATGAATGTAATTCTCGAGACCATTAAAGTATCAGAACTCGACCAATAATTGATTGATTTATAGTTAATTATGATTAGCCAACTTGAAATCATACCATGAATGTAATTTATTATCTCTCAGGATGGACAGTTGGATAGTATATGAGTTATTGCCACCATAAAATTTAGAGGTAATTCTTGGTTAGTAAGTAGCTTCTTGTCCTCCGCCATCCACGAGTCACTACTCAAGCTAGTAGTCATTCGTGATTTATCTTCCTTCACATAACATAGACAGACTATGAGAGGTATTTAAGGTGAACGTTGTCCCCTTTTACCACCATGAATGTAATTTGTTAAAATTTAGAGGGTATGGAAACAACAACAAAAATTCACATCAAACGTTGATTTTTTTTAATAATCTAAATGTTTAGATTTCGTCCAATTAATTCTAGAAGTAGATAACCTTCTTTTTTTGGTTTACCTATCAAATAAATTTGAAACACAACTTATACACACTTAAAAACCAAATACATAGTTTCGTATGACACATTCCTGGCCTTCTATGGGTGCACGCAGCGATGTGAATAGAATACAACAAATACCAATAACAGAATAGATGCCCCCACGAACATGATGCAACAGTAAGGTATCAATATGGATTCCTAAAGCACCACAAACTAATCCTCAACTAGGACATGCATGGACACTTAATTTAAAGGAAAAAAACTTCAAGGGAGGCACGCACAACCCTACAATGATGGATGGCCTGTGGAGGTCAATTGTCGATGCACTAGCATTAGTGTTTTCGAATTTATCCGAAAGGCAAACCATTAGTGAGGATCGTCCACCTCCAAAACTAATTACGTCCATAAAGATTTGGACATCGGGATTATAAAAAAAAATAGCGTGACAGTTATCAAAGCAACCAATAAGGGATTTGTGAACGGATCCACTGCATGCAAACACATAATCAATGCTCGTTCCGCACATGTCCCAAACAAAGGATAACTCCTCTAGCGAATGGAATTCCAAGTTGTGTCAAAAACTTGTGTCAAGGGGTAACAACTTTGCAAATTCTGAATCATGAAACAATGGATCTCCTATAGTAGATTCTGAAAAGGTAACATGTGTGAAATCGACAACTCATACTATAGACCATCTAATCTTCTTTGGCTGGCTACTTTATATGTGTTATGGTCTCATGTTCATAAAAGACTACATCTTTCCTTCAGGGACTTGTTATGGTCTCATGTACGTGAAGAGGTAATAACTTTTGTTTATATTACTTATGTGTTCATGGAGCCTGCAGGGAGTTGGTAAAATGGCCATGGAGTTTCACAACCTTTGACCTCCATCCTATCGAAATCAAATGGGCCAAGAAAAGAGACAACAAGAAGTACCAACAAAAGAAACTTCCCCGAGAAACAACTCTTCAGATAGACGAGAGCGAGTAACAAATTCTACTTCTTGTGGTTGCAATTTTCAAGCAACAGATAAGAGTTCTATCATCAAAATTCCTACTGACCATGGCAATAATTCTGAGCTAGCAAGTTCAACAATGACAAGGGACCTTTTAAGAGAGGGTACAATAATAACCCATCACCCGGTTTGACATCTCTGCAGAAAAAGAGATGGCAAACAGAGAGACCATGAAAGCACACGATTTTCTAATCGAGGCAGGTACAATGCATGAGAATTTCCAATACTAAATGATGAAAACGAACCTCATCAGAAGGTATTGCCCATTTCAACCTCAGCAGTTCCCTTTGTGTTGGCTTCCGACCAATAAACTTGTTACCTGCAAATAAACAACTCATTTGGCCAAATGAAGAACATTTCCAATGTTGCATCTTGCAGAGATTGAGAAGATTGTAACCGTGCTGCTTATTTACCCATTTCCAGCAATATTATTGATGAAATCATAGCAACCTTGATACAAGATAATCAACATACTCAATTGAGATCAATCTAAAACTTTTTCCAGTACATTGATGGTTCAGCTGTCTTGAGTATCCTATTCTGATTATATAAAGATGGCACAGCACCGAGCAAAAATAGTCACATGAAATGACATTCTCTGTCATTGCCAACTAACCCCAAAGTTGAAGATTAGAGGTTATGTTTTCGATTCAGAAAGTTCTCGCGCTGCGGTTTCTATTAACATGAGCAAAAACTTATTTGAATCGCAATTATGTGGGTCCTTAAGAGCTGCATGAGCCAAGAAAGGCAGCTTTCTCAAGCCTCTTCCACTTAATCCCTGGACAATTCAGTAATAGATATTGCAATTAATTGGAATTTTTATATAAATCCTTACCAATAAAGAAGCATTCAATTACCTCACATGCTTTTGCAGCATCAAGAAGTAGACTGGAGTGGTCAAAAGGTCCATCAGATTCATCCATCTGAGATGTATGGAGTGTCTCTTTCAGTGCTGAATAGCTTAACAGCAAGGCACCAACACAAACCTGGAGAACCAAAACCAGACAATAAAAGCTAGCCCGAGTAGTTGGTGGGCACTTTTAAACATTATAGTAAGGCATGATATTATTCCATGATACACCTAAAACAATTTAAACACCTTTAGTCTCAGAACAAGGTGGAACATTGACGAGGTTATGACTTGACACACTGGCGAATTAGATTATATATGGACCATTACATCCACTTCCATAGATTGGAACTTCTTCCATGGGGTTGAGTAGAAAGGCCAAACCCACAAATTCCTTTGCTAAAATTTTAAATAATATCAAAAGAGAGAGAAAGAACCTTGCACAGAGGCAAGTGAGACTAGAATCTTGCCAAAAGAGAAGTCAGACAGATGTCTGAAGCATATTTAATGTACCCAAGAGGAAAAACCTACTATTATTGAAACCAGAATGATGTTAACAGCTTTTCAAATACATCAAGTGAATAAGAGATGAAGTCAACAACATGGAGAGTCCCATCCCAGGTCCCACTCATTTTAGTGATGAAAGTAGAGAGCGAAAGTAGAGAGTTTAATGGACATTGTTGTCCTGATTACGATCATCCCATCCTTCAATTGTTGTTCTTTGATTTCTCATGGGGTGTAGTCTCAGGATAGAGGAGTTGCATGAGCACGTGGAAGGAGAGTTTCAAAATGGAGCAACATAAAGGGGAATTAAGGTAATGAATATGGAAGAAAAGTTAATTTAGTTAAGTTAATAAGTGATATGCCTTAATTAATTTAATTTGTAACTAGGTAAGGTTGTAGGGTAATGTTAGTTTTGGTTAATATTTATATTGTAATTTAAAATTTGCTTATTAAGTTAATGTTTGATGATATCATTTAATCAAATAGTCATATTATTAGGTAAAGATTAAAAGACTGATTGATTATTAATTTGTTATTATTAAAGGTTGTTAAATAGATTATCATAGACAATGTCAAAAACTCTGAATGGTTCATAACTTAAAGTGAGATAGATTTATAGTATGTGCATAGGAATTTTCTCATCACACAATTGACTTGAGATCTTCTTACCACATGATTATATCTATGTCAAGGAGCACATACATAAATGGTTATGATTCAAAAGAACCATTCCCATTTATTTAAGGACTGGGGCTTTGGTTTGCAAGGAATTTTATCTGTGGTAGCCATAAAACCACAACCATGACCACATGCTCTACCTCAGTTGCTCATCTTTCATAAAGGCAATCCTATCTCACAACGGTCGTGGAGGACTAATATCTCATGCAATATACAAGGGACATGAGGATTTGCACTTACGAGTCCAAGTTGCACATCACTACTCTCACCAATGTCAAGTTCAAGTGGCAAAAATTCGCTGCCACTTAACAACCCAAGCAAATAAAGTTATGAACATGGTTTGTTGTTTGCTAATGGAAAATGTTCAAGGCCATCACTTCAGGCTTATGTGCAAATTTACCCACCTCACTAATGGATGAATGTGGTTCTACTGTTGTAGTAGTGGATGCCATAGATCTTGACACCCTGCATTAAGCACTCTTTGCTAAGTTTGATGCAATAACGGGTTATCATGTAGCAAAACAGAAAATATGTGTTCCATGTTCAAACTGGGAATCAAACAAGACAAGTTTTGGATCACTGATCTAGAGGTCAAACCAGCTGATTCATTAGTCGAACCACATGTCTACCCAAACATTGACCCAGCTGAGTCCATTGGTTGGAATGACTATGCTCGCTCAACTGTTAAACCGTAAATTTATTTGTTCTATTCATAAATCATTTATTTAAGTAATGAAGAAGACTAATATGTTGTGTCATATAAACAAATTTCACATCACAAACTCTTATAATTTGTAGTTTGTTAGTGACTTAATGTGGTTGTGGACTTTGAAATACATAAGTGGGGATTGTAGCATAGAGAACCTACACTTGATTGCATCAAGGATTAAAAGCATGGAGGACCAACAATCTGTACCAAAGGCCTAGGATATAGAATAATGATGGAAGATTAATGTAGGAGGATCCAAATTTTGAGAGGTCATAACTTTTGACTCGGGTTGAACCACGTGATCTTAATATATCAAATCGAAGGTCATTTAGAGATCTACAATTGGTTACTGGTGGAATCTGTGACAAACAAGTCTTGGGCCCAAAAATACCATTTAAGGCATTTTCGGTGGCTCCGAAGATTTTGTCTTTTCTATTAGGGTTATTTTCATCTTTTTGTATCATAGGGTTTTGGGTCTATTTAAACAATTGTTTAGTTGATGTTAGGGCATTATCTTTTGTTTTGAATCAATTTTATTTAGTTAAACCTAGAAATGTCGTCTCTACATTTTGACGATTTCTTGTTTCTTCTCTGAAATCCTTGTGTGAAAACGAGCCTCTAGAATAATTGTTATTTTGCTCGACGTCAAAGATCGATGACAAGGACTGCCAAATTGAGATTAGGAGAGATGATCGATAAGTGAGTTTAATGATTATAGGAGTCTAAGGTAATATGTAATATTAGATGAGATTTTGATGTTTCGTATTTTCATTATATAAAAGATTTACTAATTAATTCATTGATTCAAAAGTCAAATATGTCCTTTGTCTCATGTAATTGAGATTAAGGTGTTTTGGTCAAATTTTTTTGTATATGATAAAACCAAGGGGGCGTTTTTGATGGCTCACTTAGATTTTTTGGCCTTTAAGAAACCGGATAGTCAAATCAGTTTTTTCCCCTTTTTTGTACCTGGTCTTTGAGAGAAACTAGCCCAATAAAAATCTGGGTTCTGGTTTTTTTAGACCAACAGTTGGGTCAATCAAAGTTAATAAGTATGATGCATTCTCTTCAGGACTCTAATAACAAGATATATACATATTAAAAAGCCAAAATAAAAAAAGAACAAGTTATTCATTTGGAACTATACCTTCACAACAACTTCAAACATATCATCATTTAGTCAGTAATTGCTCCTAGTTCCTCACCAAGCCCAAAGTTCCACAACCAGGAATACTACTATTGGAGACAAAGGTGGTAACACTCACCCCAACAACCCAGTATCGCTCGGCTAGATAAGGCAGTCCAGTATTGCTAATCCCTCGCTAGATAAGGCAGGTAAATCACGAGGGCCATTTTGCCCTAGCCTTTTGCATGGGAAGGTCAGGCACCTAACGGAGCATTTTGCATCCACTGGAAATTTAACTAAGGCCTATTGGAGCAATCACCCATGTAGTTACCAACTGTGCCAACCCATGGGTGCATGAATACTACTATTAAATGATGTTGAGTTGCTTCTAGTGTGTTGCTCTTTGACATCAAAATTATGACTTCACTAGTACAAAGAGAATAATTAAGAACAAAATTGGAAGATAAACAAATAGCCAAATAATTAATATTTTAATTTGTAAAAAAAAATATTGTGGAAGAATTATGGCTCCTGATTAATAGAGCAAGTATTTTTTGTAAGTTTAAGCAATGTTTTCAGTTTTATTGAAACATCTTAGATTTTTTTTTTTTCAAAGACCATGCTAATTAAGAACTTTTTCTATAAAAGCGATTTTTGGTTAGAGAAGCCTGAGATATGTTAAACATTCTCTGAATAAAATTAATGTTAAACACTTAATTAATTTCTCAAGTCTCAACCATGGTAGCATATGGACACTACCTTTCCAAAATGAATATTGATTTTATAGTGATGCTAGCTCATGCAGCTTGCACACGCCATGTAAAATTTTATGCATTATGAGATCTTAAATTAAAAGTTGTACCTGAGGAGGATATGAAACAATCCCAGCTCGGAATAATTCTTCTAGGCATGACCTTAATATTTCATATCGTGCTTCCAGTGTAGGAGGGCCTACATAAGCCTTGATATCCGCTCGGTCAACAAAAGCAATATCTGCAACCTAAACAAAGGTGAGCTTATATATTTGACAGTGGAAACCACTAAACAACTTAACCCATATAGTTAATATGTCTAAGCTATCAAACATAGCAACAAAGAGTAGTTGTTGACAAGTAGTTACAGAATTAGTTGCATTTACCATCCAATTTGTCTGATTATTTAGTTCATTCCTCTACTGTTAAGGATAAACCTAGACCAGTTGATTTGAGCCATGACTGCATTTTGTTAACAAGCACTTCAGCAAAAACAAACCTTAGGTTCAACTAGTCCTTATGTTACAAGAAAAAGCCACAAGATGATAGACTATAATTTGGGAGTTTGTTCTATGCTTTCAATCTTTTGCTTCCCACAATATTTACACAACTAGACCAGCTACAAAGGATAAATAGATCATCCTCGCCATTTTTTTGTCAACATACAAGGCTTATTAGCAAAGAAGCAAAGAAAGTAACTCGTCTGGTTCTCAACTTTACAAAAAAAAAAAATGGAGACATAATCCTCCATGCCATTGCATATACACCATATATATAGAACCTGCATCCAAATTGGATAGGGGATCACCAATATGAACCCTGATGGGATCACTCGTTATATGTATTATTGTGTTTCATCTCCAGATCCCCAAATTCTGGCTTTAACACCCAAACTAAGAAGAGTTTCATAAAACATCAGATGTGTGACCATGACATTCTTAAACAGACAAGAAATGGTACTAGTTATTGAACCATCTATCATGCCTTCATTTCCTTTATTTTCTTGGAATGACTTTGTAACTGTTACTCAACCCCTAAAGGTATAAACAGAAGTATATATTTGCTTAGTTTGGAAAGGTCCAAAGGATCATAAAAGATTACATAATAACTTTTACTATGATCTATAAAACAAAGTAGAATGAGCTCAGTATTCCACGTCTTTACTATTTCTAGAAAAGAACCTTCAGATATGCTTTGTAATAAATAATCAATATGCAATACATTTTAAATTTATTTCTATACAAAAAATAGAAGATGGCATTTTCAGCTCCAGGGGTGTGTTTTTGCAGGTAACACATCTGAATTTGACAGGAATAGTATGATAGACTTCTATTGTTAAACAGAGTTAAATTTGACAAGGATTGACACATGGAAACAACTATTCCTCATGCAGCAGAACAGAAAGAGGTTTAGGGATATTTCTATATGTTTATACGGTCTGCAATGACATGTGTTCTGCATGGATATCAAAATCCAGAAGCACACAGAGTATAAATTCTTCATATCTTGAATTCGCAAGAGCGAAATCACTCGAATCAGTCACCAATTTTCTGAAATTCATGAAGCTTCAGGCAAACCAAATTTGAGCTTACACTGGCACCCATTAAAACACTAATCAATCTCAGTCCTGCATGAAGTTAATTTTCGCACAGTAAATGTGAACTGTTTTGCAACATCACAAGATATGAATTTGTCCATTCTCTCACATTTATTTTAATTGTATGTTTAGCTGAGAGAAAAATGCATGAGAACTTGCATTTGTCTATCTACTTGGTTCTCTTTTCAGGAACATGGGCCTTCATTGCAGCAATTCTCTCCCCTAGTTTCTAGAGGGGGTCTGTCATGCAGTTATATTGCAGGAAGCCCTGAATTGTTTAATAAAGATTCTATAGGCGGGTAGTTGACAGATGATGTTAATTTGTGCAAAGGAAACATCAAGTGGTTTACGGCAAATTGTGAAAAAACACAAATTATTCAAGGTAGTATATAATCAAATTCACAAGTGTCACTTCATATCATATAATTGCTGGTCCAACTAATACAGACAAAAAATTGAACCAGTTACCAATGGCTGTTGTTATGTTTGATGTTGTCAGAATTATCACATTAGGCCAAGATTTCAATCTGTCCATTTGAGTAAGCAACGCATTCACAACCTGGTATACAACAGGTAATATAAGTAAGTAGCACAGAATAGAAGGAAGAAAAGATAACATCCGAGCTATGATGACCCAATATTGGAAACCATAAGTGTTAGAAATCAAGTTCTTAAGTATCACCCGTATGGAGTCTGATGGTTCTGAACCAGACAAGGCTGCTTGTCTAGCAGCTGCAAGACTTTCAACTTCATCTACACATTAAATTAAAAAAAAAAGTTTTGGAGTAAGATTTAATTAAGGGAATAAGAGTATTGAGTATTCAACAAGTGGTAAGAAAGTTACTGATTACATGACCCATACAGAGCATTACAATTTGTAAAATAATGGATGTGTATAGTAAACTGCGATCAGTTGGAGATTGAATAATATTAAAGTAACAAGACCTGGGATGGGTAGCTTTTTATGGAAATTAAGGATGCAAATATGTTATGTGCACACATAGAAGATTGTAATGGGCAGGATGAAACATTAAAAATAAAACAAAGAACTGTCTGACAGTTAAAAAATTGTAGAACATCTATCCATTTTTATCCAACAAAAACCAGTAATTAAAATGAAGGTCAACAACACATGGATTTTTTTATGTGCATGTTTTTGCTTATAATACATTATTTGACTCCGTAGTATAAAAAATATGATGATATCTACCATCATATTGAAGAAACAAAATATGCATGTGAGACAAAATGAAATATGCCTAGTTAGATTACTGTAGTTTATCTGATAAAGTTGTTAAAGTGAATGTATTTGAATTGAAAAAGTTTCAGCTTAGAATTCCAAGGTATATTCATCATTCAATCATAAAAATATGCAAACCAAAATATTATTTTGTTAAGCAAATTCATGTAGTCAACATGTTATGTATGACATAGCATGTTATTGTTAGTACCCAAGTTGGCTTTGATGTGATCAACCAAGTTATGTTAAGTCATGTTATTTTCTGATCCTTGTGTCTAAGTGTGCAGGAGCTTAGGAATACAAAAGGTCGAGCGGAAGATGCGAAAGAGAAGGACAGCACGGGAAGCGAGTCGGCGGGCTCGGTGCGTCCGAAGAACGAGAAGCTGTGGAAGAATAAACTAGCGGACGAGAAGGGCACGCGCAGCGGTCCGAGGGACGAGAAGTCGGAAAGAAAGACTACTCAAGGAGAAGGTTGGAGTTGGGTTCAGGTGAGCTCAACTCCAAACGGCCGGAACATCACCTACACGAAGAAAAGTCAACTCTAAGGTTGACTTAAGAAACTGCTAGCATCGAGGAAGGCGCCCTCAGCAATACCCAAGGCGCCCTCAGTGAAGGCGCCTTCAAGCATCTGAAGGCACCTGAGGAAGGCGCCTTCAAGACTCGATCATTGACCGTTGCGAGGAGATAAAGTTTTATCTCTTAAAATAAAATTTTATCCACTTGAAGGCGCCTTGAGCCTTCCTGGAGGCGCCTTCCAACCTCAAAAACTCATCTCCAGGAGGCTATAAAAGCACCCTGGAGCTAGGAATAGAAGAACAATTTGTACACAACATTTGTAATCAACTCCTAGTTTATTTTTAAGCGTTAAGTTTCTGTAAGAGGCTTCTCGGCCTACACCAAAGGAGTTCTAATAGTGAGCTTTTCAATTGCCTTATTAATAACCATGTAGGTTGTAACCAAGTAATTCTGAGCCTCTTTCTTTTATGTTGTGTTTATTAGCTAATTTGTTAAACTAACATGGTATCCCTGCTAGAGTTAGCTCGAGATTTATATTTTATTTTAAATGCAAGCTATTCACCTCCTCTAGCCTGCTGCCAAGGCCTACAAGTGATATCAGAGCTCGAAGCATACAAAATAATGATCGGAGCAAGTATCCATCCACCCAAGTTTGAGGGATAATTCTCATATTGGAAGAAGAAGATGGAGGTATATTTTAAAATCGATTTCGATATCTTTCTAATTTTGAAAAACGGTTTTGTATCACCTATCAACAACAACGGTGAAATGAAGAAAGAAGAAAACTGGACTAAGAAGGAACAAGCGAAGTTTGTAGCCAACGGAAAAGCAAAATTCCATCTGCTTTGCGCTTTGCCACCTCAAGAGATAAATCGGATCGGACCCTACACTTCTGCAAAAGAATTCTGGGAAAAATTCCTAGAGCTTCACAAAGGTACATCGGAAACAAAACACTTGAGACGATATCTGCTCCAAAACCAGATCACGAACCGATTGAAGGAAAGTGAAATAGTTGCGCAACTACACGCCAAACTAAAGAAGCTGATCACGGAGCTAACGAATCTTGGAGAAAATGTAAGCAACTGAGATTCACTCAGGTATGCCCTAAACGCTTTTTCAAGAACTCCACAATGGTAAGCCCTAATAGATGCCTACTACATCTCCAAGGATCTAAAGATAAGTAATTTAGAAGAATTGTTCTCAACTTTGAAATTAACAAAATTGGATGTGCAGCATTAAGAAATGAGCCAAATCATAACATTGCCCTAAAAGCAAAAATGGATGAACCAGATTCTGATGCTTCTGTGGACGAAAACGAAGCAGCCCTTATGGTAAAATATTTTAGCAAATTTCTTAAAACTAACAGATTTCATAAGTCACAGGCAAGGAAACATAATCAAAGGAAGAAGAAGGTAAAATGCTACAACTGCCAAGAGGAAGGGCATCAAGGATGTCTACCCAAAAATCAGAAAGGACAAAGATAAGGGCAAAAGACCTCCAAGTTCAAAACACAAGAATATGAAGGCAACGTGGGACAAGCTACCTCCGAGTCCGAGACTGAAGCTTATAAGTCATCAAGAAGAATCAGACAACGAAAGCACCTCGTCAGAAATGAGCATCGACGCAAGGGAAGAGTCACCAAAAGAAAGAATCAACGAAGGGATAGCGTCGTCAGAAGAAACCTACAATGGAGGGGGAGCATTAGAGCATAAGGTTAGTGAGATACGTAACCTATCCCATACTCAGTCTTTCAAATTTATTAAGATACTTACCGGCGATCTAGCTAAATTAGAAAATAAAAATACTCAATTAAAAGTAACTTTAGCCAAATCATGCCTACTACAAGATTTTGACAAATTAAAATCAAAAAATTAAAACTTAAAAGAAAAAATCGAGCACTTATAAAACCTACATAAGAATCATGCATACTCATATAAGGTTAAAGATTTTCAAAATTATGAACTTAGTAGGTATTATTGTCTTCACAAGGGTCAAATTAGAAATATTTCAATGAAATATGTCACTAGAAAATATTTAGTTAATCCCGTAGGTAAGAACCTATATTGGATTCCAAAAGCATGTTTAGTTTAATTTTCTAATTAGGATTGTTTAAATTGCAAAATAATTTTATTTAAATATTCTGTTGATATTTTCTTTTCAAAATATTCAAAATGATAAATGACCAAATGTTCTGTTAAAATATAATTTTTCAAAATTTTGTGATTAAAAATAAATTTTCTATAAATTATTTTCAAAAAATATCTATTTTTATATTGCAAAAATAAGTTCGTCAATCTTTATTATGAATCTTTGTTCAATTTTTTATTTTGATTAGGAAATAGAAGCTTGCTTTAGCAGAAAAATTTTTTTAAGAAAAATTAATTTTCTATGAATTTTTTTATCAAAATAAAGATTTTTAAACTTAAAATATTTTAAAATAAATTTTTGAGAAATTTAAATTTTCTATACTTAAACTTTCTGTTCCCGTGCTTAAATAATTTTTGATAATTTTCTAAGTTCTAGAAATATTGTTATTAATTATTTTAGCAAAAATTATACTTTTCAAAAATTAATTCATTTTTCGATTGCAAAAATGTTTCTATTCGTGAAAATTTTTCTATAGACAAATTTTTCCAAAATTTTTCTATGTTTAAAATTTATTTATGAATTAATTTTCTCAAATCTAGTTTTTAATTCTGAAAATTTGAAATTTTTGAATAATAATTCCGAAATTATCTCAAAAAATTTATTTATTACCTTATCCAACCCTTAGTATTTTATTCAAATTTTTTTAAGTTGATGCCCCTATTTTTAATGTGATCAAAGGGGGAGAATAATGTTAAGTTTAGGGGGAGGTAGTACTTTTGAACTTTTAATTGCATACTTTTATTGCACTTAATTGTTCTTTAAAATCTTATTTTAATCCTAACCTTAACTTGGGTTGTTCACATCAAAAAAGGGGAGATTGTTAGTGCCCCAAGTTGGTTTTGATATGATCAGCTAAGTTAGATTAGGTCCTATTCTTTTATGATCCTTATGTCTAAGTGTGCGGGAGCTTAGGAACACAAAAAGTCGAACGGAAGACGCGACGGACGAAAAGGACGACACGGGAAACGAGTTGGCGAGCTCGATGAGTCCGAGGAATGAGAAGCTACGAAAGAGTACATCGATAGACGCGCGCGGAAGTCCGAGGGACGAGAAGTCAAAAAGGAAGACTACTCAAGGAGAAGGTCGGAGTTGGATTTAGGTGAGCTCAACTCCAGATGGCCGGAACATCACCTATGCGAAGAAAAGTCAACTCCAAGGTTGACTTAAGAAGCTGCCAACATCGAGGAAGGCGCCCTCAGCAATACCCAAGGCGCCCTCAGTGAAGGCGCCTTCAGGCATGTGAAGGCGCCTTCAAGCATCTGAAGTTGCTTGAGGAAGGCGCCTTCAGCGACTGAAGGTGCCTTCAGGACTCTATCACAGGCCGTTGCGAGGAGATGAAATTTTATCTTAAGAGATAAAACTTTATCCACTTGAAGGCGCCTTGGACCTTCCTGGAGGCGCCTTCCAACCTCGAAAACTCATCTCCATGAGGTTATAAAAGCCACCTGGAGCTAGGAATAGAAAAGCAACTTGTACACAAATCTATAATCAACTCCTAACTTATTTCTAAGCGTTAAGTATTTGTAAGAGGCTTCTCCACCTACACTAAAGGAGTTCTACTAGTGAGCTCTTCAACTGCTTTGGATTAACAACCATCTAGGTTGTAACCAAGTAATTCTGAGTCTCTTTCTTTTATGTTGTGTTTATTAACTAATTTGTTGAACTAACGTGGTATCCCTGCTAGAGTTAGCTCGAGATTTATATTTTGTTTTAATTGCAAGTTATTCACCCCCTCTAGCCTGCCGCCAGGGGCCTACAGTTATATGCTCTGCAATTATATGGTCAAGCAGAATAAGTAGCATGATTAATAAATTATACGTGTTGCATAACCACATGCAACCTCATATGGCTATTTTCAATTATACCACCTCGTCCATGCAAACAAGTCAAGACCACATTGGGTATGAAGGAACAGACAACATGAAGATAATTGATTTTGGTGCATAATCAAGTTAATAAAGCAATAATAAAATCAGAGAGAGAGAGAGTTAAAACTTATGAGTGATATGTTCAATTAACGATTTGGTGCACTGATCTTATAAACTTTTTCATATGCATATATTTGCTTAATTTCATATTGGTAGATGTTAGAAGTTTCAATCCAAATTGTTGTTTATTATTCAGTAGGTAGTAGATGCAAACACACTTCATCACAGTGTTTATCTTGATTAAGTCATTAAAATTATTTAAACAATAACTTTCTATGCACAATACCAATTGTAAATATGGTTCTAATAGATACACATGTGCTCAGATGGCATGCCATCAACGAGACCTTTTAGAACCTTGGACAACAATAATTTGATGAATGATCATTCAAAACTTGCTAAGTATCAAAAAGAATATGTAAATAGACAAAAATGAATCTAACCAATCAAGACGAACACAAGGTTATTTTCTTCTTCCACCATTTCCTGAATTTTCTGAAAAAGCTTAGCAACCTGGAAGAGTACCAAGAAAAGCTAATTGAAAATCACCTCATTATAGCGATGAGGGCAAAGACACTTTTTGAATTGATATTTATACTCCAAATGCAGTCTGCATATATAATGATTTCTAGGAAAAATTATTGACAGACATGCATTTTAATGAAATTGACAGAACGTACCAATTTCCCACTTTCTGAAAACCATTTACTAAATAATGAGTGCGCGTTGACTTCTACCAGCTGGCACAAGGGATACCTTATCACAAGGAATTGGTAGCATCAACTCAAATATCAGCATAGCAAAGACTCTGAGCAATAGGCATAAAATGAGTTGTTACACCATCAAACCTTGACTTGAAACGTATAGAAAGCTTTTGAGCCAATGCTTTACACAAAGATGTCTTGCCCGTTCCTGGAGGCCCATGCAAAAGGATAATCCTGTAACACACATTTCAGTACGAGTAAACTTCACCTCTTTTGTAAGTGATGCTTTTGAAACGATTATGCTGATGACTTCTTCACAGTTACACAACATGCAAAACAACCAATCATAGAGATTAACTGGTAGCTTATCCATAGAGTATAGGAATTAATTTTCTTTAGCCTCAAAACTACATGTCTAATGTTGCTAACTGACTAAATTGTCTTTGACATCCACTTTCATTATTAACTAAATCCAGATTTATCCCCATTGTCTAGGAAGGATTGATGAAGTAAACATCTCCCTCATGTTCTAGAAACTACAACCATGTTCCCCCTAAAAGAAGAGTTGGGTTATCACATAGAGGACCATGAGACCTCTGTCCGCACTATTATCATAGCCCCACAAAGGGGAGTTCCTGAAAACAACAACTTGGAACTAACACCTATTATCTAAATGAGGTTAACCGCATTTCACTACTTAAGTGAAGCATCAAGCTGCAACCTAAAAATGTCATTATCCACTTGAAGAACCTTGTTTCACAATTCCAAATGTGCAGCACTGTACATGCACAAAAACAATAGTAGGAAGAGGACCATTCTTCAAGGTCCACATGACATTTACAATTACAATGAAGGTTTCTAGAGAAAAACTGCAACAACTGCAATAAGAACCAACAAACTGAAAAAAGGCAATTAAAAAAAAGCACATCTAGAAGCGAGCTTGGTTGAAGGTTTAAAATCTTGAACGATGTCGGAATTTTGGTGTTTGACAGGAATAATGTAGTTTTGATATATGTCATGTCATGCCAATACGATTTCTATATATATTTAATTAAATTACGATTGTAACAAGGTTAATTTTCCTTAATATAAATTGCAGTTTTTAGTTATTGTAATAATTATTTACTTAATATTCAATTAGATTGCTCACACATGTTTATTCTTATGTTTATATCTAATTTGAACACCTCAGTTTTCAGAATAAAAAATGCTTACAGTCATTTAAATTTTAATTTTTAGCTTTGGTCACTTGTAAACTATATGTCTCTTTCATTTTTATAATAATTTACACTTATAATCAATTCAACTTTCACAAGTAGAACATTGAAATGGCTAACAAGAAAATAAGTCCCTCTCTGATACTCTATAAATAAGAACATAGTTTGCTTTTGAATTCTACAACGTTAGAGCAAGTTCAAGCCCGAGATTCTGTTGATGATGTAATTTTGTTTGAAATGGAAATATATTTTTATGAGTACATGTAATTATATTTGAAATTTATTTTTGATTATCTGATAAAGACTTTTAGCATTAAATATCAATTTGTTTTTATATTTTGTATGATAAAACCTAAACAAACTTATGGATGGATAATAAAAAATAATTAATAATGCCAAAATAAAAATTCAGTTGTATAATTATAGTAATTTAATGGTATCTATAAAAATACTACTTAGTAGTAATTCAAAAAACGTAATATTCAAATAGTATTAAGGTTTTTTGAATATTAAATATATAATAATTTAAGAGTAATATATTATTTATTTTTTTAATTAAAGTGAAATATTAAATATAGATAATAATAAAATTAGGAGCGAATAATGATTACAGTTTGATTAATTATTATTAACTTTATCAAGCAATAAATAATGTGTATTAATTGTTAAGATAGTTATAATACATGGATATTAAGATATTTGAAAATACATAACTAGTTAGAAGTTATTTGATTAATAGTACTAATAACAAATGAATCTGCAGTATTAGTATCATCAATATTTTAATTAACATTCTTAATTCTAAATTCATCATTAACATTGAATTATAATTAAAAAAAATTGAAATATTGATTGACAAAATAATTATATTAAATTTTATTATAATATAAAAAATTAAAAATGAAAAAAAAAATAGAAAGATTAACAAAACTTCAGAAACAATAAAAAAATTAAAACATTTAAAAAATAAAATTTAATAATTTAAAAAATAATAAAAATTCAGAATACTAATTGTAAAACTATTATTAGTATTTAACTATGAGTTAGATAAATAATTATTCAATTAATTAAATTGTGTATAAAAATAATTTATCAGTAATGATATATTAATTATTTTCAACTGATATGATTACTCTTAATATTACTAATTTAGTATTATATTATACCCATCTAAATTAATTTTAAATAATCAATATTGGATAATCATTTGATATTATTAATAATGATTAATCGATTATTATGATTTTATTTCATTTTATCATATTTATTCTTATTTTTAATTTTTCTGAGAAGGTCAATATCTAATTTTTGGAATACCCAAAACAATATTGACTGACAACCATAGATTGACACTAGGAGGCATGTCACACCAGGTCTTTTCATATACAATGCTAGACTTTGCTATTTATGCTTGAAATTTAGTTTTCTAAATATGGAAAGACCATAATAAATATTAGCAGTTCAACATTGACTTCTTTATTTAAAGACAAACTAGGTGGTTTCTTTTTCAATTTGTTTGATTTATTTGAAATAACTTTCATAGGTGGAAAATGGAATAGAATAAATTCCTTGCATAATTTTATGTGAGGATCATTAAAACAGAAACAATAGTATATAACAGTAATAAAAGTAGCAGTTCCAATCTCACTTTGCAGAATGATTCTGCAATAATAAACCATGGCCAGCACTAGCATGATGGTCTTATTTGCAATAATGAATGAACAAAGGGTCAATTAGGCCCTATTAATGAAAGATGAACCTTCATATAAATTACCTCTCCAAGCTTTGAAGCTGAATCAAGTAAAAATTTATCAAGAAACGGAACATAATGCTATATTCTGTATCTTAAAATGAAATTTGCTCACCTATTCCATGACACAAGGCAAGGATCTACACCTCTTTCAGTAAATAAAAGTGCAGTTGCAGCATATCGCAACAATCGCTGCTTGAGACCAGTTTCATAAACTAAGCTGTGGAAACAATGACTATCTAATTCAATTTAAACATAGCAGGCTAAGACACCAATAAAATGGTTGAAGTTATAAACCTTGGCCACAATCCATCAAATTCCTTTGCTGGTAGAATCCACTCATTGAAGCTAGCAAGCATATCATCTCCGCTTGGTTCCTCTCCTGGCCCCTCTTCACTAAGCTAAATATGTTACTCTATTAGAATAATTGCATGGGAAAACCATGTTGAAAATAAATCTGAATATTTCAACCTTAATTGAAAAGTTGAACATCTAATGAACGTAATCCTCGTCCAAAATGTAACAAGAGCAAAAAAAATAATGTGTTGTGAAATCAAAAGTAATGATAAGAATTAAAATTTGTGAAGCAACATGATGTGTATTTATTTTGATGATTCCATTTCAGGTTCAATTACTGATGATATAGAACACCTGTTTTGACACAAACATGCTAGATAGTATTATCGATTCCAACAAGCTCACAGGGGTTGTATATGAAATCCTAAAGGGGGATGAGCAAACTTCAACTACAGTTAGCCCTGAAACTTATTATTACAAGGTGATGTTTCAGTCTGAAAAAGTGTCAGTTATACATATGGGATGATAAAGTTGTTATTCCATGACTAGATCAGAGGAATATGGGAAGTCAAATGACATGATTTGCAAAAGCCGGCAAAGACCATGTAGAAGATCTTTAAGAAACATTTGAGATGAAGAGATATTCTGTGGTTGAACCTGGAGAAGTATGCCTTCCATACAAGTTTTCACAAATTTATCAGGGAAATGAAGCCAATCCGTTCAAGATACAAGCAATCTAAGATACATAGACCCCAACCAACATTCAAGAAGTAGAGTCTAACTACAATTGGTTGAGCTGAACCAGTTCCTTTTATAATCAGCTGAAATGTGGCTGCCATCCTTTGAGAGCATCAAAGCAAAGAATTAGATAGTTTTTGTCTGAGACAAAGCTTGTAATAAAGCTTCCGTTGAGTGACAGCATTATCTGACCCAATCCTTGGTGTTAATGTCCTTCTAACAGAGATTTCCCTTGTTGTACTTAACAATTATAAACTTGGCAATAAATTCAGTCTAGTAAAGAAAGAAAGCAAGTACAAAACTCCATTTACTTGTTAGTCATGTACTAAAAGTCATCGAAACAAGGTACTTTCTTCTTTAAAAATTAACATATTCTCTGTTGATGACAACTCGGAGGCTCCAGTATTACTTTCAGGCGCATGCCACGGAGATCATGACTGATCAACCATTCCAGTATATCTTGATTAAGCCAGACCAATTGAGAGATTCCTGAACTAGCCAATCAAACTAAGCAAGTTTCAGAGTAAATATAGACAAAGAGCTCCAAAGAAGTCTCAAGCACTTGTTGATTTTGTCTCTAAGTTTCCAAACGTGGGGCTTGTCTCCAAAAGAAGGAACAGCCAAACTAGTGTTCCAATGTTCCGATAAACAATCTTGTAAACTATGAATTCTGATTCAAATTTCTGATAACCAATAATCATGTGAATGAAGCTCTAATCATTTAAAAAAAACCCTAAGAAAATGAGGAAAAGGCAAATGAAGATACAATGATAATGAGTGGATGGAATGGGGAAGAACCAATGATCGATATTTGATGATTGAGAGTTGGTTTGTAGTGTGATAGTTGTATAATATATATTTTTTAAAAATTGAAAAACTCTGTAACTTGGCTTGTATGTGAATTATGTTAATTATGTTTTGAAGGTTATTAATGGTCCAAAAATTCTTGGTTATGTAAGGTCTGATGGTAATGTTGTGATACTTAAAATGGTTTTGATGGTTTATATAGTTATGTTTTGATACTTGAGATACTTTGATGGTTAGGTAGGGTTTTGATGATTTTTAATGGTTATATTTTGATGGAAATAAACTTAACTTGTCTCATTTTGTAATAATTATCTTTAATGAAAGTTGTAAATTCCTTATATTTGAGTCGTATGTTTTACAACTTTGTTTGATTTCTTAACTAATTTTCAAGTTGACTGGAATAAGTATGATTCCAAAATTACACACTTTTAGTTTATGTATTCAATATTTATTTTTTATGTTCTAGAAATAAGATATTTATATCAATTAATTTCTTAGTTCCTGATTCTCGGTTTCAGTTAGCTTGACCAAGTCAATTTCTAGTTTGGTAGGTAATTTGACCACCAATTGATTCAACCAATGAATAACCTGGAGCTTTTCCGGTTTGATATCTGGTCCAATTCTGATAGCTATGCATTTTTTTCTCATATAATATCAATTCATTAGAGAAAAACAAATCAAAAGGCCAACAGGAAAGTAATACCTGATAAACATGCACAACTGGTTTGACTTGCCAAAACAATAGGACCTTATGATTCTCCACCCATTCATCTACATTAGAGAATAGATGCACATTAGAACTCAAGAAATCAAGTAAAAGTTGAAGAAAATTCTAAGAGTCTTCTGATTATTTGTTCAACCTGTATCACAAATCAAGATTCTTTTAACATTTTCAAGAAGAAAAAGATCATCAGTAGGCACTGGAATGGGTCCATCCACATACGTCATGCTCCTCTTCTCCAGCATCCTGATTCACAGAAAACACAAGTTATGTCATACATATTCAAAAACTAAGCATTAAAGAAAAAAATGAAAACCAAACAACTCTAAGATCAGGTCACGGAAATGAGAGAATTAAACATTAGGTACGGACCATAGACAAATAAAGGTCTGGGTAAATTATCAGCTATCATCAATATACTACATAGGAATAGGTAGGAATCAGTAAACGCACTATCTGTAACGCCGGTTACTATCAAAATTTTGAGGGCATATGCACTCTTTGGTAAACTTTTATGGATTTCATACTTATTTATCTAGATCCATTACGTAATAGAAGTGAAGAAAAAAACTGCTGATGCATTTTCAAACCAAAAAGCTTCACTGGATCAAAGCATAACTCTTACCATGAATGTGAGACCATGACTCCGTTTCAAAATTTGAAGATATTCATGAACCGATTTAGCAATATCCATATAGATTAAACAATATTATTTATCTTTAAAGAAGTTCAGGCAGGAATTTACCGTGAAACATTGATCAATTTGTTTAGTTCGTCAAAAATTTTAATTTGGACAAAATGTATGACTCTCATAACTGCAAATCTCAAACAAGCTGACAATTCCATTCACATTATATATATATATATTTTTTCCTCTGGTAAAATGAGTGAGGTTATCCATAAGGCATATTATCGTATTAAAGGGCCCTAGTATGCCTCGCTTGTATAAGTAGCTCAAAAGATCCAATCTGAACTTTCAAGGAGAAAAAAAAAACACAATACGGCTTATTCCTTTGGAAATGCCGACTTAATACAGAATAGAGTGAAAGAGGACCTTTCCACTGCAGTGCGTATATCATCGGGCTGCGCCGTGCTCGATGGTTTCAAGCAGACCTCGACTGCGTACCCAAAAAAAATCGGATCAAGGAGGGAAATATCAAGAGCCTGTAAAAGGAGGAGGAGGAGGTTAACGTGATTACCCGACACCAGGACCTTATCATCTGCCGCGGGTTTCGACAGAGAGGCAAGCTCGGGTTGCCCGGATACGGCCTCCGACATTCCACGATCGCCGTCTTCATGGGGATGCTGGTGCGAAACCTCCATCGGCGAGCTCATTGGCTTCATCTTCACTTCACGGTAGAAGTTGTCGAGAAAAACAAAAGCAGAGTGAGCAAGGCGGGCGAATGCACAGAACCCTAATTCGAATCCTTTAAAAAAATAAAGAACGTTCCAAATCTTCCAGATATTTCGCTAATCCCATTTCAAATTTCAGCTGCGTTGATTTTGAAAAATTTCTCTCATTTTTATTTTACTTTCTTTTCTTAATAGAAAAAAAAATGAAAAGATATATTCATATCATTTTTTTAGTTGTTAGAGGAGATAAAAAGAATCTCCATATTAAAAAATAGAAAAGAAAAAAAAAATAAAAATGAGGGTAATGCCTTTATATTTTTATTTATATGTTTTTAAATAAGTAAACTAAACATATTTAAAGAAATAAATACATAACTAAAATCTAATTCTTAAAACATAATAGAATTTGCAATTTTCTATTTTTAATCAAATGAAATTTTGAAATAAAAAAATAAATATCTATGTTGAATAGATTAGTTTTCAAAGTTTTGCATACATAGTATAAAATGTTGCAGAATTGTAATATATAATATAAGACCCTTTTATTGATTTAGGTATATATATTTTGATTGATTTCTAGAAAATTAAAATTAACACTATCCACTACTCCGATGTATTGATTTCTTTTTTTGAAAAAAAAAATCTCATAATCATCTCAAATCACAAAACAATGTTAGGTTTATGTTAGTGTGTGCCCAACAATAATTCATTCAAAAGTTCATTCATACAGTTGAGTTACTAAAAAGAACACCAACTTGAAAACTCTTTAGAACTAGTTTTCATCATGCATAAGTTTAATCCAAGTAATCACCAATGGAATTGACTTTGATATACCCTCTCACTTTTACCATGAGTGATAAGTCTTCTTTTGATTAATTTCTTATCTCGATACGATTGGCAAGATACTCAACAACAAGTATATATGCAACTCTTTCAAGAGTCTTAACCCACTAATGTCAAGGTACATCTTGAACCTCTTATGAGATTGGTAACCTCAAGTCTAAAAACTAATTGCTACAATTGTTTAAACATTCACATGTCTATAGGTGTGAGATTGCTTACTACTATTGTTTTTTACTATTATATATCGTATAGTAAAAACATAGTAACTATTAGTCAGAGTATAAAATTGATGCCATATTATAGTACCACTACGTTAGCGGCCCCATCACGACTATCCCATGCCATCGAAAGGGAGTTCAGCAGGAACCCAAATTGGCAAGCGCATGAGTGGGGATCCGCATAAGTGATGAAATCTCCTACCAAATTTCAACCCTCCGATCACTACAGTTATTATCGCATGCACTTACCAACCGAGTCAGCCCTAGTATTGCATCTATGACTAGTGGCCATTCAATAAGATAGCTACATGCTTTAGGATTGTCTCATATCTATCTCAATTTATCAATGAGGCAGTCATACTATGGTTCCTTTACTGGTATAATAGCTCTCTAGAATTATCACAAATAACCATCAATAATGATTAGAGCTACTTTAGATTCGCAAATGAAATTATGAACACATATGCCTTCCTTTGCTACCCCACAATTGTTATGTATTCAGCTAATAAGTTTTCTATGTTCTCTTACTTTGAACTCTTTCAGTTCATTGTGCCCCCATTTAATTGAAAAATATATTAAAATTATGATGGAAAGTCATGGTCATTTTGAAAGTTCACGTTCATGAATCCTTTCGCGATGAGTTCTATTAGGACCTAATCTATCGGCTAGAGGGGGGTGAATAGACGGTCACCCCCAATTCGTCATCTTCCCTACAAGATTAGTATGCAGCGAAATATAAATCAAAATACTAACAATAGAAGACACCTCAGATTTGTTGACTAGGGTACGGAGATAAAGCTCCTACTCCCCGAGTCCTTAAGGTGGACCAATCCTCGATCCTTCGGCGGATGAGACCCCGGAACC
>JBBPFP011130352.1:0-11763 GCA_037974795.1 Kaempferia galanga | reverse complement strand
CAAAACGATAGTGGGATTGAGAGATGTCAATACAAGTAGAATGGTTGAAATAAGGGAGACCGTCGGGTGTTTTATGTGATCGTAAAGTACCTCTAAAACTTAAAAGAAAGTTTTACAAAACCGCAGTTAGACGTGTTATGTTATATGAAGTTGAATATTGGGCTATGACTCGAGCACATGAGCAGAAGATGTGAGTTGCAAGATGAGGATGTGTGGAGATATGAGGATAGACAGAATAAGAAATGAGAGCATTAGAGAGAGTTTGCATCTATTGAGGAAAAACTCCGATAGACATGCTTAAGATGGTACGGGCATATACTTAGATGTCAATAAATGCTCTAGTTAGGCGATGTGAAACAATGACAAAAACACATATCAAACGAGAAAGAGGAGAACAAAAAAAAAAGACTTGGTTAACAATAATAAAATAAGATAAAATTTATTTAAGTATAAATGATATAGTAGGAGATAGAACTCAATGGTGTAAAAGGATCCATATAGTTGACCCCACCTAGTGAGATAAGGCTTGGTTGTTGTTGTTGTTGTAGAAGTAAAACTAACCCTAAAAATAAATACTAAATTTGTATACTGCATTATTCTCCCCAGGTAAAACTTACTCTTGGCAAATGAGATGGAAGCAAGAAGATCAAACTTGGTGATAGTTATCATGAATACAAAGTAGATGGCCATGAGGCGTCTTTAGGGAAGATGGCTCTCACACTTCTTATTGGATCTCTAAATATTTAAGAACAATTTAATGAAGTTCATCTTCAATGATCCAATTGTCTATATCTGAGAGCTCCAATAGACCAAGTACCTCTTAATGTTCCAGTAGGAAGATAACACTGTTTGTATCAAATATGCTTTGAGTTAGGGAGTCAATTACATAGTCAAGGGAAGAATGCGTGCCAAAACTATAGGAGTATATAGGAGCATTATCTGCGGCAAATCAATAGTTAAAGGAGATGACTCAAATGTCCCTCAACATGGTTTGTGTAGTGTCTACATTGAAAATTAATTCAACTGACATATAATAGCATGTGTTAGTGTAAATTTTTCTAGCCATAAGAAAGGGACCAAGTAGGATGGGCTTGAATTTTTAAAAGAGCTTTAGGGGAAATGTTCAAGGCAGTGTGAACAAAAATATAGTCTCCTATATAATAGTATCAATGTTGATTTTGGTGCGTTTCATACTCTAGTAAACAAAAGCTAATATAGTCTCTCTGAATATCAGGTTGAATCTCTTGAATGTGCTAAGCAAAATTCTTAGCAAATTCAAAGGTGTGGAACATGTAGAAGAATCATATCAATAGGTTGGCAATCTTTAGACCTATAGATGACTTCGAAAGGGCATCTACCCTATATTAGTTTACAAAATTATTATAGGAAAATTTGACAGCAAGTAAAAATAAAATCTTAAATCCTTGTTTTCTTGAGCATATTTGAGCCCATCTTAAATTATCATTTGTTTAACTTGCGAATTATGATATAATTTTTGTCTCTTGTATATGCAGTTGCATTTGATCTATTTCCTTTAGCAAGTTGATATCTTCCAATTGAGGATATTTGCAATGTTCCATAAACTTTTTTTTAATTTTTGCCAACATACTCTTCTCTGAAAATTATCTAATGTGCTTCTCAATAGTGAGTCCCTTCACTTTGTTATAGAGAACTACGTATTTTTGTGTTAAACTTCTGATTTGGTTCAGAATTTTAATTATGGTTATTTGAAGAACAAATAATTCTTGTACACAACCTGGAGTGGGATATATACCAGTACAATGTGCTTCTAAGGTCACTAAGAACGTGGATTGGCATGTAAATCCTTGCACAGGTATATATTATTCAGATTGACCTTATACTCTTTCCTCATATGGCTTAGCTTCAGAGGTGGGGCACTTACATATGACCAAAAGACAAATAGGCCTGTTTTGCATTCATGTTGGTTTGGAAACATGCCATAAATGTTGCATAGTTCCAAACAGTAGCAACTGAAATGAAAAGTTAATTTGATGATGGAAGAAGTTTTGGTATTACAAGAACTGCCATTAAAATTGGTATGTTTGTATATTTCCTCATAAATACAAAAGCTTAGCAATGAACTTTGTGCTTCGCTAATTGTACTGGGTATTTTTTGCATTGGAATTCATGAGATAGTTGAAATCAAGTCAGTATCTGCTTGAGCAGGCTCTAGATGTGTCAAAACCCAGGTGCATGAATAGCTCTAGTTGCCACAATTTCTTCTTATTGGACAGTTTGCTATTTTGGGATGATAGCCTGTACTTCCATTTTCATTGTCTTTCTTATTGTATTAAGTCCTCGCTTAGTGCTGAACCTGCAAAAGGTTCTGATATTATTACATTAGATGTCATGTCTCTGTAGCTTTCTTCACTCTTTAAACATTTCTTTTGGTCATTTTGCAGACTATTCGAACAGGTTGGGTTCATCCAAACATTAATCTGGACAATCCTGAGAAAAGCGTGGTATGTTTTTCAGAGTATAGATATGGCACTAATCTCTAGTGCCTAAGGCGGCATGTTATCCATCTACATTACTAAAGATTGAATGTGGAGTTCCTTTTTTTTCTTAAATTCAGGACACGGATTTGCTAGTGGGTTCAAAAAAGGAGAGATTAGATGTGAAGGTAGCACTATCTAATTCCTTCGGCTTTGGCGGGCACAACTCATCCATCCTGTTCGCTCCCTACAAGTAATCATAACTCATGACTTAAGCAAATGTTCTAAAAAGTCTGATTAATATCCTCGTATATTCTCTGTACTGTAGGTGCATTCTCGTTTTTGATATTGTTTTGAAGTTATATATATGCTGGGTTCATCTTTTTCCTGTATGTAAAATTCTGGGCAGTGGGCTTTCTTTTATTCGGTAGCACACACTGATACCTTACCTTCGCTCACATTTTTTCTTGATTTATGACAAGCATTTCATGTAAGAATAGGAAGTGAATATAATCGAAAAAAGTATACTGAAGAAAGGACAATGTTTTATGACCTGGACTAAGGTGACACGACTACGTAAGGGTCCTATAATGTATCCAATCTCAAACTATTTTAATGAAGAGAATCTTAATTTGCATAATATAATATCAAAATATCATGTAAAGAGAACCTTTTCCAAGCATTATCTTCAATAAAATTCAATTCACTAGTTGTTAGATGACAGACAAAATGGCTTACCTGGAGTTGGAAGAGCATGTTCCACGAGTTAATAGGAAATGAGCCCAGTGAGGATTAAACAATGTGCTGCATGATCATCCCAGAGCAAATTGGTTGATTAGTTAGCCCACCAAAACTTTATATTTAAGCAAATTGAGGGGGGTTAATAATTGACAACAACATCAACATCAAGAAGCTGAAAATTGGGTCAAGATTTACCTCCTCCGTGTTGGAAGCGCTGGGGCGCTGGGGGCGAGCGAATCGTTTTTTTTTTGCCACATGAAAATTGGGCCAAGATTCCAAACTAAAACAATTTTCAAACATGATATTAGATTTTAATTTTGTGCATTAAAAATTAGATGCAAATAAGTCCTTAATGTTCAATTTACAGTGCGTGAAAATACACTAAAATTATTTAAAATTTTTATAAGATGGTAAATTGCTATGAAATCCCCTGTATACTTTCAAATTTGTGATCCTTCCTCATATGAGAAGAAAGGTGTTTTCACTCCCTAATTAAACGTCTTGCTTTGCTATAAATTTTTTAATCTATACCAATTAGTCATCTTGTACAATTATATACAATTAAATTATATATATATATATATATATATCTAATTTTAAATATTTTATACATAATAAAGTGGATTATGTATCTTGATGATTACATATTTATATAATAGATGATGTTGATAACCTATTGTAGATAGTGCTCAATTGAATAGAACATAGTCTCCTTGGGGTGGTGCGATGGTTAAAGCAGGGGAGGTTTCCACATGAGATCGTGAGGTCGAAACTCAGCATGTCCGAGCATATACCTCTCCAATGTCTTGACCATTTGTATTAATGGTTAGTAGCCATCCGTGGTTTATCTCCTCCGTGTTGGCCTGGGCATGAGCTGATGGGGCGCTACGAATGAGTGAATCACTTTTTACCATATAATTAGATAGAAAATATATTAGATTTTAATTTAAATAGTATTAAATTTAATAGAAATTATATCCCATTATAGATCTTTTTTACCTATATTTATCATATACTTAAAAAAATATGTGCATTTATAGTGTGTTAGCTTTTAGGTTAAATGATACTTAATTTGAGAGAAATTATACCTCATTATACACTTTTTTGTAACTATATTTTATCATGTATGATTTTGTCTGAAACCAATCGGATGGACAACTTGGAATACGGTTGGCTACATGTCAGAGAAGAATGAGCTAGCGCACCGAGCTGACGTACTGCGAGCTGAGGTTCGTCTGTCTGGTTGGGGCAACACGAGGTTGGTGTTGAAGTGAACTGGATGGATATTCGATCAGCCCGTCCGTCTGTCTGCTGATTCGCCTATCCGTTCGTCTAAAGAGTTGGAGTAGGTGGGTTGAGCGACAATTGATTCTCTTGTTTGAATGTTCGTTCGTCTATCCTAAAAGCACTCATACATACCAATCAGAACGTTAGTCACCAAACCAGGGATGGGGTCCCCTTATTTGGTACTTCGATGCTCAAGTCAGCGACGATTCTAGGAGAACGAACAATAAATGAACGGTACAAATTATGCCTAGGAATGCGTGTGTATTGGAAAGCGTGAAAAGGACTTCGTAAAACGTACCTGCGACGGACACTGAGGACCCCTATTTATAGCGGACTTTCGTCATCTGGCACGTGCGGTGACGTGTTTCAACCAATGATAGGTTGCCACGTGTAAGACCAACCAATGGTGGGTTGCCACGTAGGCTCTGACGCTTGGCTGCATCGGGCACATTGCCTCTCGACGCGTGTCAAAGATCTGCGTCGCATTCCGTACATGACAGTCTATTGTCTGACCACGGTCGGGCATGTCATGTACCAAGCCAGCGGGCGGAGCTTGAATGTTTGGTTTGCTAAGAGGAGCTTCCAGGCCATTCTGTAGTCTTCGCAAGGAGTTGCTGAGGGTCTAAGTTGACGAATCGTTTGCGCGTTCAGGAATACTTCTCTAGAGGTCTAATCTCTAGAGGTCTGATCTCTTAGTCTAACTATTCTCTAACTATACTGGCTGAAAGGTCTGGCTGAATTTAATCTGTATCTGTCACTGGCTTGATTATTGAAGTAATGAACTGGAGTGGTGATCCGGACATCCTTAGCCGTCCGGGAAGCTCTGGCTGACTGGACCGACTTCCAACTACATCTAATCCCTGACTTGTAGGATTTTCCGCTTGACATCCTCAACCTACCAATTCTTTCCACCCAGCCCCTCGGATTAGGATTTCATTGCCTAACCGTAGCTAGGACTTTCGACAATCTAAGATCACAACCCCTAGGACCTAGGGTTACCATCCCTAGGGGTTTTCACCTATCTAAGATCACTTAGGACTTTCCTGCACACTTAATTCAGCTCGTTATTTCAACAACAAACCTTAACTTTGAACCCTTTGCCATTATCAAAACCAAGATTCAATTATTGATACACCCTACACTAATATACAGGTACAAGGAAAGTCCAAGTGTGATCTTGGAAAAGGAGGAAAGTGTAAGTAGAGTCTTGGAGGTGTAAGTCCAAGGGGGAGTCTTGGAGGTGTAAGCCCGAATGTGACTTGGCAAAGAAAGACCCAACAACAAGAATCGAGGCTGATTGAAGCTTTTGAAGGCAAGGCATGAAGGATAGTGAGCATCCGAAGGACGCAAGGCTGATGGAGGAGGCTAGAAGGTTAGGTCTAGGTTGGTCAAGCGAGGACGAATCCTATGAGAAATGTTCTCGGGAAGACAAAACCTAGGTTTAGGGTTTTTATTGGTCAACCGACCCTGTAACAATTGACTGGTGTACCATACAGTCGACTAGTGCACTGTAGTAGTCCACTGGTAAAGAGCTGTTAGGTTGTAACAACCATATTACCATGAGCGACCAGTCTATTAGCATACTTAGCAGTCGACTGGTGGCAGAAAACATATTTGGATGTTTCCACCCGAGCTCTATTTAGGAGAGCTCAGGAAGCTTGAGATGGTTGACGAAATATAGATAGTTAACCCCCTATTAGTAGTCTACCAAGTGCTCTATTGATCAAAGGTAAATGGTGAAGGTTTTGTGGTGAGGTTTCTCCACCCACAAGGAGCTACTTGAGCTAGCAGGAGTTTGCCGGGGAGTCATCTACCAACAAATCGGGATCATCCACCTTACGGGCACACAGTAAAGTAGGAGCCTTAATCTTCGTACCACGAAAACAAACATGTTAGGTTTTCTTGTGTTATTTATTGTCTTCTTGGGTTAGTTTACTTGGTTTGTTTCATTTTTCACTTGTGGACTAACCCTTGTAGGAAGACGAACGATTTGGATGACCGGCATATTCACCCCCCTCTAGCCGGTTTCAAGGTCCCAATAGAAAGGTGTGTGTAAGATTCTCCAATTCCTAAATTCGTGAGATGAAAGAAGGGACGTTGATGTGAACCAAGGAGGGGTCACAAATTTGCAAGACAAAGCCAAGGAGAAAGAGGCATTGAAGGGAATTGGAGGACCCATGACAAGGGCCCAGACTAAGAGAATGAAGCAAGCTTTGGAAGGCTTAATAATGAAGCTTAAGGAAAAGGAGGATCAATGCTCAATGGAGGCAATAACTAAATGGATCACATTCCTACAACTTGAAAGTAAAATTGAGCTAGCATGAAGATGGGATTGTGAAGGCCAAATTAGCATGATCAAAGATGCATTTATGGCTACAAGTATCCAATTTTCATATGCATTTTAGAGGGATATTTTTTAAAGCGCCTTTTGATGACTTTTGTGGGTTTTAATGCCTTTTTTTGGGAGAATAAATGTTACATGCATGGATGTATGATAGTGGGTCTTAGTGGATGTTAAATGCTTAGTGGGAAGTGTGGGAAATAAATGTTACATGCACACACTGAGATTTGTATGGACTTTATTCAACAACATTGCTATAGATTACAGGCACACACTGAGATTTACTACCATCGTTTTGGGGCTATACGCTCGTAACTATAACAATGTTGTTGAATAAAGTCCATACAAAAGTAGTAGAAAAGACACCATATGAGATATGGATGGGAAAAGCTCCCAAGTATTCCGTACATGAAAATATGGGTATGTCCTACTTATGCGAAGTAGGCAGTGGGAGACAAACAAGATAATAGATCTACTTTGTAGTATTTAATGCGATATCCAAAGAACTCTATTGGATATAATTTCTATAATCCTAAGAAAATAGAAGTATTTGTTTCAAGAAATGCCACCTTCTTGGAGAGGGAGTTTCTATTTGATAGAAATGCAAGATGATAGAACTCGAAGAGGTTCGTGACGATTCAACAACTAAAATAATAGAAACCACACCCCAATAGTTAGTTGAACAAGTACACACCTTAAGGAGATCTGATAGAGTCTCAAGACTATCTATGAGGTATAGTCTACTCGAAGGAAATCAGAATGACCCTGAACATGGATGTGATCTAAGGTCCTTTAAGAGGCGATATCTGATATCGACTCGACGCAATGGCTAGAGGCCATGAAATCGGAAATGGACTACTCCACACACTTAAACCAAGTTTGGTAAATAGTGGATGCACCTGAAGGAATTTTCCTATAGTATGTAAATGGATCTTCAAGAAGAAATTTGGAGTTGATGGGATGGTATTAACCTTCAAAGCTAGACTGGTAGAAAAATAATATAATCAAAGACAATGAATCAACTATACTGAAACATTTTCGCCAGTCACAAAGCTTAAGTCCAATCGGATATTGATTGACATAACAGCGTGGTATGATTATAAGATAGCAAAGGCTATACATCTGTGGGAAGATAAGGAATGCTAACTTCAAAGATCGATTTATGGTCTTAAACAAGTATTGAGAAGTTGGAACCTCAAATTTGATAATACAATCAGAGAGTTTAATTTTTAAAAAAAATCCTGAGGAACTATGTGTGTACAAGAAAGTTAGTGGGAGTCAGTAAAATTCCTGATACTATATATTAATTACATTCTACTCATTGGGAATAATGTAGGAATGCTTTAGTCAACAAAAGTATGGTTAGCTAATAGATTCTCCATGAATGATTTGGGTGAAGTATCTTACGTATTGGGAATACTTAGAAGATTCCAATGGAAGAATCTAAGAGAGGATTCTTACCAATGTATCATGGTACAACTTTATCCAAGTCTATGTGTCCCAAGACCAACGAAGAGATTATGGAAAGTGGCGATATCACATTTGAAAAAGTTCCATCTGTAGTAACATTGTTGATCTAGTTACAAAGCCCTTGCCAGGACTATCATTTGAAAAGCATCGCAAACTAATCGGTTTAAGACTATTAAATAGTTGGCATTAGAGCAAGTGGGAGTTTATTAGAGTAGGTGCCTTGCAAGCCAATTGTTTGCTAAGGCTTTATTTTCACTTATAAATAAACATCATTTATTTTAATATAATTCAATTTAATTTGGTATTTATTTTATCTTTATATCCATGCTATATGCATAGATAAAGTCCTAGAATATACTATAGTGAGATGAGGTGGTCATAGAATGACCATTATAAAATACATCAATATTAACTATATATGCTAAATAGGTTCCTAGTCAATTAGGTTGGTTAATAAATAAGGATAAATGGTCGCTTGAGTTAAAGACTAGCATTTGTGATGTAGTGTACCATGTTTTATTGGTAAGAACATAGAGATGTTCAAGCATATGGATGAATGCTTGTTAGGATGAGTTCATAGAACATCCCTCACATGGACTTTCCAAGTGGTTAGCATTTATCGAGTAGATAAGTCTTTAGTTATGTTTGTACACTAGTAGTCCTACTGAGATTCGATATAGTAATGAAACATATAGGAGTCAAAAGATTCACCACACACCCACGGATGTGGATATTCTATATAATGTATTGATATAAATTGTATGAAGTCACTGATCAGAACTATAAGATGTGTTTTAGGATAGGAATTTCGTAGTTGCACATGCGATATCAATATAAGATACATCACATGGTTGTCTAATCAATATATAACCCTCGATGACCCAATGGAGATACGACTGGGATATATGACATGAAGGGACTAAAATGTATGTTAACCATAATTGAGTAGTTCTTGTTGGCACTATTCAGTGATACCTAGGGAGTCATGGGGTGGTGCTGCTAGATGCTCTTACAATAATTCATTGGGTGCTAATCGAAAATAGTTCTGGCATCCTATAATCAAGCAGTTGATTATATGATGGGGCTATTAAGGGTATGCCCAAAACGAGTGTCGTCCTAAATCATAAAGAGTTGTGAACCCATTAGTAGCTATTTCCCTATTATTACTCATTGAGAAAGTCAAATTCAAGTAGTTGAATTTTATCGAATAAAGTTTGATGTGATCAAATAGTGAATTGAGGGGGTCACATTATTGGGTTTTAGAAAAGTTCTAATATCGATGGTCCAAGATGGAAGAATGAAAATGGCTAGGTTTAATTTGTTAGACAAATATCTCTTCATCTTCCTTGGAGAGATGAAGAGACACACACGTCTTCATCTTTCTAAGAGAACATCTCTCTTTATCATCCTTGGAGAGATGAAAAGACACACATCTCTTCAACTTCCTTAGAGAGATGAAGAGACAATCTCTTAATCTGCCTTAGAGAGATGAAGAGACACAATCTCTTAATCTTCCTTGGAGAGATGAAGAGACACAATCTCTTCATCTTCCTTGAAGAGTTGATGGGTTATATAAAGAGAGTGGCCATCATTGGAGGAAAGGAAGAAGCAAAAAGAAGTGTGTTCTTCTTTCAAGTTGCCACCCCCTCTTAAGAGAAAAGGATAGAGATCTACATTGTCTTCCATCGAAAGAGTCTCATCTTCTTGTGTTGTTACGACCGTCTCGATGAAAAATGACACTTGATATCTAGTGTGATCAAGAGTTGGAAATGGTACTCCGATCATGAACAGGATTAGACAGAGGAAGCACAAGTTCAAGACAAACAATAAACTATTTCATTAGATCCGAAAGAGTTGAAGTCATCCCAAACAAAGGTTCTTTAGTAGGTTTGTTAAATCATAAAATAAATTTTAAATATCCACTGCAAATAGGGGTGTAAAATTATGATAATTGAATTTCACATTCAGCACCAACAATTTAAGCATGGTCATGCATATTTGTAGTCCTAATTAAACGAGAGGCCAACATACTCCACTTCTATTATATAGAAGAGACAAATTGCTTCTAAATCACTCACATCCCTAATCATAACTCATGTATACATAGTGAACGACATTATATTTGACTTTGTTACTGGTGACATTTCTCGATACTAAAGTACACAAGTCATTATATTGGGAACCCCAGTGACTTCACGTTAAATCACAACTAATACTAATTGTTATTATGAGAATGTTTATGACATTCATATAACAATCCATGAAATATTCTCATGGTAGGTCAATTCAGTACATATTATCTAATATATACTCATGTGTTAACTAGATATCATATATACATGACTCGTGAGATTAAGTTCTAAGTTAACTTATATGTTAATCTCAATACATTAATATTGTCCGTGTATATTAATACTCGATTAACAATAATTGAGAGTAGTATTCTATCTATAGTCTCTCACAATCAATTTAACAAGTAATATGCTATAGAACGCAACCTACTACTTTAGACCGAAAGATCCCTAATAGAAAGTAGAAAGAATTACAATCTAGTGCAGATTGTCACTATTGAATCTGCCAATAGGGTGCTTAATAACTTATGAGGACAAGAATTCTAAGCCATGAAACTATGCTCTATATGTGCACCATATTTTGCAAGCCAATCCACAAAAACATTTCCTTCTCATAAGGTATGTTGAAATGAAAAATCCCAAGCAAAGTCGTTATAACGTCTAATATGATAAATAATCAGTGCATGAGGATGAGTGCTACGAACTACTTGCTCATGTAGAGATAATGACACCTTAGAAATATGAGAAACACTATATATATATGTAACGCCCGCCCTTACTTACTCCTAAGGACGGGGTTACTACTGCTTAACTTAGCTTAACTTTGCCTGTACTTTAAAATTTTTCTCATATTTCTTACTTAAAGAATGTTTAAAACACTCACAATATCTTATATGCATGCTCTAATGCACTTTAAGTAACTTCACTTAACTTCATGGTTACTAACATTACTGTTCAACTTTTCTGCAGGGCAGTCGCCTGGTCCCTTGACCAGGCACCTGCTAGAGGCGACTCCTCACCCGACTGCTCACTCGACCAATTTTTCTGTAAGCTTCGGGTGCGGGTAGCAGTCGCCTGCTGTTACCATCAGACGCCTGCTGCAGTCGGCTGGTCAGCCGACTGCGCACTCGACCAATCTTTCTGTGAGTTCGAATTAGGGGTATCAGGCGCCTACTTCTGCTATCAGGCGACTGGGGCAGTCGCCTGGTTCAGCTATCAATCGCCTGATACAGCTGAACACAGCAAATTACAGACTTTGAATTCCCGTTCAAATCTCACAGAGTTGATACACAATTTCTAACAAACTAAAGTACAATATGATGAAAACAATACTCACATTCTAGCATGCTTATTTCAATGTAATTTTGCGGAATAAGGACATAAACGAAAACTCTTG
>JBBPFP011129924.1:0-11767 GCA_037974795.1 Kaempferia galanga | reverse complement strand
AAAATAATAACTACTAAAATATTCTCGACGCCCTTACTTTGAGATCTTGTGGATATCACTAAATACATGAAAATGTGGAAAGAGTAATCGAAAAGATAATTAAAGCATAAAATTAAAAATATTTGAAAAAAAAACTGAAAACAAATATTCAGTATTGAATAAATATAGATGAAGACTCTCACTAAAAAATATAGATACAACATAATTAATAAATTTAAAAAATTAAGATAAATTTAGAGATTTATGTGATAATCATGTATACAGATAAATTAACTAAACTCAAGGCGTTATTATATATTAATACACTGATCATTTATTTTTGAGTATAAGAGAGTGTATTTGGAGAGGATAGGAAGTGTATGAGACATCAACTTCACCTCTCTGATCACATCAAATTTAAGAGAACAAAAATTTATTCATACTGTCATGTAATTGATGAGTTTGCCACTCACGCTGCACATGGGCAGGTTCAATGTTAGCCACAGCAGGCACGTATGTTTTTCGTAAACACAGGAAAAGTCTACCCGACAACACTTTGAAGGCGCTCAAAGTTCCTGGTGTGAGACACTCTACATGTCCTCGTTGCGAGGACACACAGCATCCCCTGCTTCACGGTGAAAAATGCAAGGACATCAAGCAGAACAAGTCATTGAAAAACCTGTCCCTTGCTTCACCTGAGAGGCCTGCTTCACAGTGAGATCCTGAGAGGCCTGCTGTAGAATTTATATGGTAGGATCATGTTGGCATTCACATTATCGTCAATTAGCCAACCAATCTCCCACTGTCCAACAGCGATCAACCAGTTGCTGAAGCATATGTTTTCAGGGGTGTGATAGGAGGACCAACATGGCGATGTTAAGAAGATGTTGATAGCGAAAAGGAAACTGTTGCGGCTGACCAAGCATGATTTGGGACATGATCAGCGATGTGGGTAGAGGCAACATGGCTGTCAGCAGGAGATTCAAAACATTGAAGTTGAGGGGGATGGTGTTTCATTGAGTCGTCCGCCAAAGTCAGCAAGTGCGGTTTAGATATACTTGAGAGAGACTTTAGTGAGAAAAAAACATGGCAGGAGGATTTGATGGGAGGCGAATAGAAGGGGAAGGATTTGGGCCATTGGGATAATTAATGCTGTGGTGATAAATAGGGAACACATGGACAGTGAAAGGATATTGCATAACAAATAATAGCGTGGAGAAAAAAACAGAGAAAGAAGGAAACAACCAGAATGAAAGGAAAAAAAGACACTGAAAATTTGCAACAAAAAAAAAGGACCAAGGAAGTTAAAATTTCTTTTATAATAATAACAGTATTGGCAAGAGCACATCCATAACCTAAGTTTTACAAATTTCCACGCTTAGGTAACATAAGAGACTCTTGAGACAGGTCTAGATCTTAAATCATAAGCAATATGTAAGATACACTGTGTTATAGTGTTTCACTTGCAAAAGGATAAAGAACAATAAGAAAATTCATGTATACAAGACAATGAATCTGGAGAATAGGCATAAAAGAAACGCTAACTTATCTCCTTCTGATCTTTTGAACAAAAAATATATAAATCTAAAAAAAAAGATTTTGAAACTAACCTGATCATAGTGGAGAAATAAAAAGGACTAAAATTTCCCCAATTAGTGAGGCATTTTTCTGAAATAAAAAACGTGAACTCCTGGTGAATTTCTTAGAGAACTGCCACCTTTACACCTCTAACAAAACAGAAGAAGAATGAATAAGCATACATACAACTGAACTTTCAGATTAAATGGATAATGATTTCAACAATCTACTTAATTCTAGTTTTTTATGGCAATAACTGAAAAATTCTTCTACTGGATCTTGTTATGAATACATATAATGAACACCATGAATGTCAGTTAGAGGTACTATGACATCATAAATTTATGTGCGATAACTATCTTAACCAGTTCTAACTCCATAGAAATAGTTATCTCAAAACTTCTAGTTGCTCCAAATTGTCAAATAACTTGAAATGGTACATGATCTTTATTACTTTAGATGGCGACTAATCTCAATGAACTTTTAACCTACAACTAAATCCAATCCAACCTAGTACCATACACATACTAATCATCATATCCTCCCAATAATTCCAGATAAGAAATACATACAACCATAAAATTTAAAACATAAAAGATAATAACTCATACCAATCAGCAATGTTGAATACATCAAATAAGCAGAATGCAAATAATTGAATACATGCAAAATGAGTGTTATATTAATGCTTACAAATTATCCCCAAAAAAATTATTTTATGGTTAGAAAAGCCAATCCTATGCTGAGGTGAAACAACCTCATAAAATCACTTATTTATAATCAGGATAAGTAATAATTTGAGTTTCTCAAACTGGTTCAAATGCACCATAATTTTGGTTTTTCTCATGTCTGCATGTGTGGCCACATATACCACTTGATCTTGCATATTAAAGCCAACCACACATGCCAAATGTGATACTCTCTTAGCGCATACACATAAGCGGCCACATATCGAGCTACTTTTTAAAACCTTGAAAGTGAAATTCTCAAAAATTATATGTTAAATATAAGATAAAGCAGTAACTAGCTTTCCTAATGATTCTTAATATTAAGCCCTATTCTGTGTGAGATTTGTTTCTGGTGTTGCATAGATCTACTTCCACCATTTAAGGAATGTGTTGTGACAAAATACCAAAATTAAGTAAATACAAATTGAAATAGCGATTAAGCATCCAAAAAACATAAACAGACTTAGAAACTAAGCTAACATTATAGTTTATAAAATGATACCTAGTTTGCTATTTGAAACCCTCTTCTTTACCTTTAGTTTTGTAGGTGCAACTACTCTGACTGAATCGGAAGCTCAGGTTAATTCATCATTTACCAAAGGTAGATGAAGTGTCTGCCATTGTCTTTTGACTATGTGGAGGATCCAATGGCTTAGAAACCTTTGAATTAGATTTTTGAACAGTAGATGGAATAGACAAGCTGCGAGTCATAACACCAGGGGGTTTGGGCAGTGGTGATGCTGTGTATGGCAAAAAGGATGTTGGTTTGCTTGTTGCACAAACCTCTTGACCTCTAGATACCAGAGGAGCGGAATGACCAATAGAAGTGGATGATCTATGTTTTGCATAATCAGTCGGAGGCCTTGGAAGTTCATGAAGCTCATTTATTCTGGGTGATGTTAGTGGAGAAGAGGCATTTGGAAAGCCTTTCCGTGGTACAGATAGCTTAGGCGTTGAAATATTTTTGGGTTTTGCAGATACTTCAGGCAGCACTTCCATTGATGACATGGACTTGGATGCAAAGAGAGCTTGTTTGCTTGATAATGGTTTGCTAGTCAATGGAACTGAAAATGTTTGTCTCTCACTTAGTTTTGAATCAAACTCATTCATTGGAATCGACTTAGATAACACTCCTTTGCTGATAGTAGATGGCAATCTGGCTGGATTACTAATAATGTTGCTCTCTTTGAGTACTGAAGGTTCTCTAGAAAAACTGGTAGGGCTTGGAAGCTCAACATCTTGGCTATCTTTGCCGATCATATTTGGCGGCAAAGGGGATGAATGCCAGTGTTGCGTTGTCCAACCACCTTTAGATTCTGACAAAGTCCCATAGAATGAATTGCCTGAACCAGTTGAGCTTGAGCTCTTAACATCCAGAGGAGTAGGAAGAGCATATGTGTAGGCTGTCTTTGCTGAAGGATAGATCTGGGTTATGCTTTCAGATGGTTTACATGCTTTAGTGGAGAAAAGCGGTGCCGACATACTGGAAACTCTTGGATTGTTGCTTCCAAGATAATTGGCTTGAGCTCTCTCTAAATTTTCCTGAAAAGAAAGTCGGACTCTACTAATTGCATGAATACAATGAAATGGCTGGGAAATATCATTTTCAAACAGCAATTTCAAGTAGTTTGTTAGAGGGAGAAAATAAGTATGCCAAACTGTCACAGTAGATTCTAATGACAAAAGGAACCAAAACAATCATTTACTGAAAATGTTAAAAACTTGTAACTAATTGTAGAAAGTAAATCCTAGGCAATCTGTAGAGGATAATTAAATCATCAATTGAGCTGAATTTTTTAATCCACAAATCTCTCAACGGCATAGGTTTTCGAGCAAATGTTAATGAGTTTGAATCCAGATCTCAGTCTTATTTTGTTTATTCACCATCTGCACATGTTCGAGCAAAGACATGTGTCTTTAGTATGCTCTCTCATGCAATAGGAATTGTGGTTTAAGCTTAAACTTAAAATGTCAAGGGAAATTTATCTATAAATCTAGAGATATGTTATTTCTTCATAGCTTAAACATTCTAGTTAATCCTTTCAAAGACGCTAAACAGTGAAGCAAAAGTGAAAAGTTGACTCTAATAATTGTTGCATTAAATAGCATACTTAAAAGCTCCTAAAGGTTAAGAAAATTGTTTTCAGAACAAGTATAGAACCTTGTGAGGCTGACTATGAACAACCAAACATTTACTTACCTCAATTGAGTTTCTAGAAAAGGAACTGACATCACGATGTTGATTGTGATGTTCATAATCAAAACTCAACCCTCCATCATCGTCATTAGGATTGCATTCATGATCAGCATATTCTTCCAATTGATCATCCACCAGTCCACTAAACCGATAGTCAATGTGTTGTTTCTCTGCTATAGCTTTGACATATGACTCAAGAACTTCAAGAGATTTAACTCCTCTCCGGAAGAAGTTCAACTGTTTCAACAGAGATAAACTATACAACAATGATCCTTCTACAAATTATGAGCATTGGAATTTTGAAACTACCTGTGATGCATAATGCCTAGCAGCTTGAGTCAAGAGACTCCGAGATTGTCCTTGCTTTAATGATTTCAAGCGAAAGAGAAAAAGAGTTGCCTCCTCTTCATACTCATCTTGAGCTGCCTGCAACTGCTGTAGGGAGAAACTTTCACCTTTTGCAGTTTTTGACCTTCCACTTTCTCTTTGTGAGGTTAACATTAACTTATAAATGTCTCTGAAGAAAGATACATGAAACAGACTAAAAGTTCTGTACAGAAGCATTCTCTAAAGAGACAAAACAGATTAACAAGTATTTCTTCATGAAGAATATCAATGAACCCCAAGAACACACCTTTTATCATCACATTGACGTTTCATTTCCTGCATATTGGTGCAATTCATGTTAGAAACATTGAGTAACTATCATTTTCTAATTACTGAAGGAGGAAAAAATGCGGACTCCATAATAGTTAGAGTCAAAGAATTAAAGATTGTAGATGGTAAAAAGATGAGGGCATTTGAAAAGTTCATTCTAGATGGCCCAGTGATCTAAATATGGATAATGCATAGAACATAAATATGGACTAGAAGGCCAGTTAGCTTACAAATGGCATGCCAAATGTCGCTAATATTTCATTAAAAAAAAAGTAAAGGCATTTCATCAAGCAATTAGTGGAGGACTTAATGGTGATAATCATGCCAGGGGTCCTCCTCAAGCTACTGCAGTCCATAAACACCAACACTCAAGTCTCTGGCAAGCACTGCTATGACTGCTGCAAGCAATAAACATCATACTCTCAGCACTCTAAGCCACCAATTCCACCTGCATCATCCTCTTTGACCCTGATGTTTCCTCTTGAACAACTCTCGGCTCAGCCTGCCAGCTCCCCTAGCCTTGTGTCCTTTTGCCTCCACCATCCAAGGCACTCAGATCCATCCATCCATTGTATCCCAAGAACCCCATTATAATTTGCTTCTCCCTGACCATTGAAGCTTTGTAATTTAGCTTATCTTAGTTGCTAACTTTAGCTCTCCCGTCCAACTTCCATTTAGGGGAAGAAAAGAAAAGGAATCATCTGCCAAGAACTTGATCAAACCACACTGACAATTTATAGAAGGCACAATGGTTCTTGTCTTCCCCTTAACAACACTCTCTTCCAGCAAAGGCAAGGTGGGATCACTTTGACACCAATGACAATTATAGATCAATACACAGTGGTGAAAGTATTCAAGAGCATCATCGGCAAACATTGCAAAACAACCTAGCGGCACTAGAGAGAGAGATTATGGAAGAACATAGCAATCAAAAGGAGATTTAACACGGGGAAAAGCAGAAATATTAAAGATGGCCTTGGACAAGTGGGATTAAAAAGGAGAGATTACACTAGGAAAAAAAACAAAATATTCTCAATCCCAGCTAGCAATCAAGATTTTGAAACTACAAGACTCCCTTTTTTCAAACCAAAATATGTTTGACGTCTTCATGGACTCTCTTCCATCCATGGAAAACAAATCCAGCCCCTCAAACTTGTTTTTCGTACCTGTACTTGTGCCATGTCGTTCATGTCAACGCAACAACAAGGAAAAAAAGACAAGTCCAAGTAACACCACCTCCTCAAAACGAGGATCTACCAGAATAAAAGCGAAGTGTTAAAACTTAAAAATTTAGAATCCCTAATCTAAATTTGCATCATTGAATGCTCCCATGCATACTGCAATGTGGTAACAACGACTAGAAAGAGGGAAACTATATGGAGGAACAGTTCCGTAGAAACATCTATGTAAAATCAAACTGCATCAGGTGTTTGAATCCAATTCATCTGGACAGCTTCGTCAACATTTTGCTAGAATCTCAAGTCAAGGGAAGATTGAGAAAATAACAGAACCTCCAAATACAAGCACATGGTCTCCTCGATGATAAATGTATATCCAGATACAGAATATAGATCCCAGCATTTCTACCAGGCACCATATTTTTTACTTTTGAATGATCTATAGTTCTCAGGCATTCTGAAGCAATAATGAACAGGTTTTTACAGTGACTATCAAAAACTACAACTTTAGCAGCTATCAATTGTAAAGTAGATCCAAGGATGCAAACCTCTACAATGTGCAGTTCCTTGAGAAGAGATTCTGATGGAGTTGTGATAGTCTGGACAACATTGGCCCGCTGGGAATGAAATAGATAAAAAAAGTTATTGTAATTTAAAAATTAAAATAACGGAATTTTTAGAGTAATCGATGAAATTAAGACTCACATAGATATTAGCAATTTTTTGAAGTTCAAGCTGCGCTTTCCCAAGCATTGACAAAGTTTTACCTGCATGCATTTATGAAAAAGCATTCCATAGTGTGCAAAGTAAGCAATTGTAGTAACAAATTGCAAGTTCAGCCAAGGTTTAAAATCTCGGCCCGTGCCAAGGTTTCGGTCCCCGACAAGAGTGATACTATTTCAGTGTGTGTGTGTGTGTGTGTATTGTAATTATTAGATAATATGTTTATTTGTATAATTTAAAAATCAGTTGTATATTGATTTTATATAAATTCTCAATTATTGAACAACTTAATATTGTTTAAAAAAATAATTAAATATAGTTTTCTTTAAAAAATATTAATTTATCAATAACTCGAATTAAAATTGATACATCATAATATGTTACCTTACTAATACCAAAAGGATTGTTGTACGGAAACATTGGTTCTTGTAACATTCTGCTTACGTCAACTCTATAGTTCTCCATGTGTTCATCGGCGTGTCTCGATTCATCAAGGGAAGTTAGATTTGAACTATATATTCATTTAATTAATTATTAATTTAAATAATATATATTTTAAATACTAAAAATTATCAGAATATTAATTTAACACTAAAATAGTAAAATGATAAAATAATAAAAAATATCAGAATATAAATTTAATTTATTAAAAAATGTAAAATTTTTAGATCTTTTTATAAATTTTAAATGAAATTTAAAATAATATAAAATATTGAAAAATATATATTAAAATATAAATCTGAATTATTATAATTTTTTAGATTTTAAATGAAATTTTAAATATTAAAAAACAATTTTCAGAATTAATTAATAAATTTTTTTAATTTTTTAATTTAAAATATATTTTTTATATATTTTATTGGAATAATTTAATTAGGGGTTTATAAAAGTCTATTTGAAATAGCACACGTACTTGGAATTATTTAAATTAATTAAATATAAAAAAGAGTCATTTTTTGATTGGGTTTTTAGGGCATCCAGCAGGCCTGCGAAAGCGCATCGCAGGAGAATCGCGGGAGTCTTCCGTGCAACCAAAGCGTCCCGTGACACTTCCGGCGCTCGCAGGAGAATCGCGGGAGTCTTCCATGTAGCCGGAAGCGTCCGACGACACTTCCGGCAGTGCCGGAAGGCGTCAGGGGAGGCTTCCAGCACCGCAAGAGGTGCCCCGCAACGCTTCCGGCACCGCAGGAGGCGTCTTGCGACTCCGGACTTTCTGATGGCAGTCGCAGACGCGCCGAGTGACTGCAAAATCCACCCGTATTGAGTGCAGGTTTCGCTCCAGGACAAACAAAAACCATCCGTGTCGGGCGACACAAAATGGTATTTCACTCCTTAGGTTCACCAATCATCTAGTGCATTCCAACAGTAAAATCTTGTTTAAAATTTTTAATATATGCATCTTGAAATTATTTTTATGGTATAAAATATGTAATACAAAAATATGCCAAACAGACAAAATGTGGTTGATTTAAGAGTAAATATTTCAATGAAACTTAAGAATTAGATTAATCTGTAGAATTACTATGCATACTCACCACTTGTTTCATCATCATTAAGCGCAGTTTTCTCGAGCAGACAAGTCCCATACTCCCCGAGGGCTTCTGAGAATTCTGGGGAAAAAACAACACTGAATATTTTTTTTTTTGCTATAATAGGCAATGCCACCTATCAATGTATCTTCCGTAAAAAATTTACATATAGTTCCAAATCAGAAAATATCATATAACCATCCAAATGATACAGAGATGCATTAGGATTTAGCTTTCTGGTGTAGACCGTTCACTGTAGATCACTTCTCAACTTGCATTTTGATAAACACCAAAACTTAATCACTATAAGAAAGAAAAGTTCAAGATAGGAATAAAGATGGACCAAACAAATGTGGCGCTAGTGTATCTAGTCTCCACGCAGTCGTATTCTGAAAAAACTCGATGCATAACAACTAGGGAACCAGTCAAAAAAAGAAAGAGATGGTTGAAGAAAAGTGGAGGATAAAGAGAGCATCATCAAATCATATGTTAGTGATATTTAGAAAAGAGCAACCAATTGCATCACTTGGAAGGGATGCTTAGATTAGAACACAACCAGATAAATCTGCATACATAGATAAAGGACGATAGACACAGCTCAAGATCCTCCTATTAGACTCAGCCGGGCATAATTCTTCCTTGGTAGTATTATGACATCCATTTGGACATGTACACTTGAAATCCAATGGCTTAGCCAAAAACATCAAGAGAATAAGCAAGAATGCCTTAAATATTATAGACAAACTAATCAAGTCCTAAATCTTAATATGTTCAGATTGACTCAACAAATGCATGTATTCATGCTTAAGAAATTGTCTCTTGAAGAACATCAGCTAAGATTTTCTTTCTGTCACATGAATTTTAGATTGGCTGTACTAGTGAGTTCTTTTTCTTTTTTTTTTAATGATATTCTATAACAAACATGACTACATAACTTGATTGTATTTGATGAAGAATACATTATTTAAATGATAAGAACATTGAAAATTACTATAACCATAGAGCTCACAGTATTTCCCATTACATTTATATAGCATTGGCAACCAGCCAATTAAGATGCATGTTATGATCACATATCCCACTTAATAAAGAGAAGCTATCAGGCATTTTGATAATTATATGGCATGTTACCCCAAATGATGTTAGTAAATAACCTTTTGGTGGTCTACTTATATCAATTCATTAGCAGCTGATTCTAGTAATCATCCAGATCTAATCAACTATCCCTGAAAACATATCCTGTAGATGATAATATGACTGTGTCTGGTTCACAATTCGGAATAAGGAATCACTGCGAGGTGATTTACTCAAGTCCATTGTAGAGAGTGTAAGGATCATAAGAGAAATTAACTAGACATCAACTATCTTAGTTGCACTGGTCATGTACAGACCAACAATCCATTAAAAAAAGTCTCTAAGTAGAAATCCAGAATATTTACAGAATTCAGAAGAAAAAATAAACATATAACGAGAATCCTACCGTATGCACTATTTGTTGCAACTGCTGCTGCAGACAGTAAGCTGTCGTAGAAGCTCCTAATGCCATGAATATCCTTTAAAAAAAAAACAATGAGCATGATAAGTACAACACTGGTGATTGTAAATAGCATATATACCACTAAATCTTCTGGCAAAAATCAACCATTAACCCACTATTATGGTACGATCTGGCTCTAAAATGATTTACTCCAATCATAGAGCAGCAAAACTAGTTCCATCACTAGATAGTAGAGACATAATATTTTATGGCATTTTTATCACAATTTCAACCTGAAAAACAAAACACTCAGGGAGAAAATAAAAATTATAATAATGATCAGAGAAGAAGCTACATTAATAATCTATCCATCACCAGCTATCCACGCGGATGCTGAGGCAAACTAGGCCGGAGGATTTGATGATCAGGATCTTAATATCAACCAAGAGGCCAAGGTAGATATATATATGCCAAGTCAGAAATGTACACAAAAAATGAAGAAGACTCTTTCACGTGATTTTAAACAGAAAAAGAGTATACGAAGGTAACCAACTGCAGTGAAAATCCTCAGCAGCAAAAAAGGAAAATTCTTAACCTAGACAGAAAATCTAGAAGGAACCGCTACAACGGAAGGTAAAGGGAGTGAGACGATACCTCGGCGGCTCTGAGGAGCTCGTCCTGGTGCGCTATTAAACCCTCCTCCCTCCTCTGCTTGTGGAAACCGAGACCCCTTAATCGTCTCAGCGAAGACTTCATCCTCTCCACCAAAAAAAACACGACAGGAAGACGAATCCTCAAGCCAAACGCAGCCCAAATCTCTGATCGATCTATCTAAATCCAACCATCGAATTAACTAAAAAAACACACAAGAGAAAGAGTAGCCAACAAAAAACTTGAAAGATGCCTGAAAACGCCGACGATCGATCACTCCCTCTCCCTCTGTCTTTCGCTCCGGTTTTCCTCGGCGGAGTTAGTGAGGCAATAGATCGATTAAGGAGTAGAAGAAGGTGAAACTTCACTTTGCCCGTGACCTTATTGATCCTTGCATTTTAACCCCTCCTCCCCTTAATTTAATTAAATTATACCCTTACAACCCAACTATAGAGTTAATGATCGAGTCTTCAATATTGTTGGATGAGGCCCAAAAAAAAACTAAGTAGATGTAAAAAGGCAAATACTAAAATTTAGCTAAACCGAAAAGAAATATGTGACGATACATTTCAATCTTCAAGGCTAAATTATTTATTAACAAACAATTTATTAAATTCCATCTTTGATTTGAGAGAAGTCTAGATAATTGACCATATATTTCTCTCGTTGAATTCTCTAGATATAAATTAGGTCTACTTCAAACCCACGTCATATAAGATTTTATCGCATGACAATTTTTACAATTCATGGAAAAGTTAGAAAAAACGACTCCAAAAGTCCCATAGAATTTTCATACTTTGAACTCAATATTTTTATGCGATTTTTCAGTATTCAAATTCATCTCTTATACTTCTTTTTTTTTTAAAAAAAATCAATCTAGAGGTCGGAAACATGGCAAGTGAAATTTAATTTATTTGCTCTAATAATAAACTCAAGTCAAAATAATAATAATAATAATAATAATAATAATAATAATAAGGATGGTGTGGAATTTTCGTATGAAATTCATGTAACTGTAGTAACAATAATTTCCCGAGCGAGGTCCACGAAGAAAATGGTAGATGGAATTC
>JBBPFP011129817.1:0-11769 GCA_037974795.1 Kaempferia galanga | reverse complement strand
AAATTGTATCCTAATATGGAAAGGGCAGTTAACCACCTAGAATATGCCAGGGTTATCGGTTCCCTGATTTATGCAATGATATCAACTAGGCTTGATATTGCATTTTCAGTTAGAAAATTGAGTAGGTATACCAACAATCCTAGTCAATGCATTGGAATGCAATTTATCGAGTATTGAAGTACTTAAGGCACACTATGGATTATGGTATACATTATCTTGGATATCCTCAAATTTTAGAAGGATATACAGACGCTTGTTGGATATCTAATTCAGAAGATCATGCATCTACAAGTGGATGGATATTCAGAATTGGTGGAGGTATCTTGAGATTCCAAAAAGCAAACTTGTATTGCTGATTCCGCAATGGCAGCCGAGTTTATAGCTCTTGCATTGTGTTCTAAGGAAGCAGAATGGTTGAGGAACCTATTAATGGAAGTTCTTTGTGGCTAAAACCAATGCCCCCACTTGCTATGCATCGTCTATCAAGGGCATATAGCAATATTTACAATGGAAAGTCGGGGCATATTGGAGTGAGACATAATTCAGTTAGACAATTGATATCTGAACATGTCATAACTACACACTATGTGAAGTTAAGTCTTAACTTGGCAGACACTTTGACAAAAGGGCTTGCAAGGGATCTAATTTTGAGAACGTCAAGGGTGATGGGACTAAAGTCAACTTACTGATCATCAATAGTAGAAACTCGACTCAACTTTGGATGATTTCCAAATCTTGGGTTTAATGAGTAAAGTATACTCTTGATCCACGTAATGAAATGGTTAGGAAAAACTTCTCAATTTTGAATGGAGTTATAAAGGGCTATCCTTTGGAATACTTAGTTACGTGGGTATTCTTTATAACATCCATCTATGTGGCAAAAAGGCGAAGCGCTCATCCTAGTGCTCCTGCTAGCCTGCCTAGGACCAACACGGATTTATAACATCCATGTATATGAATATAGGAGATGTGTCGTCTTTAGTGTGGTCTGGCTAACTACATAAATATTTATTAAAAACTAGGGTAGTAAGACACAAGGTCAATCCATGTGTCACCAATATGAATATCGAGGACAAGGAAAGTCTATATGTGAGATTGCTCTGGTTAATCAAATAAGGTCGCTGGTTTAAAGCTGATCTATCAGTCACCTTGGTTAGCATTTAAGAGGTCTTCACCATGTAAAGGTTAAAATACATTAGATACCTTTATTTATGCATAAGGCTTGTCGCTTGATAACTCAAAGTTTTTTAAAAAAAAAATCATTTTTATGGAAATGGTAGAGGATTGTTGGTGATTTCCAAAAAATGGAAATTAATGAAAGGAATAAAAACTTGATTAATTGTGTCCCTTCATGTATTGGTGTCTTTTGATGTTTGAATAAAAGGTTATAATCCAAAAGACATGCCTTTCATAAACTATGTTTCAAACACCTTAAAACACCACTTTGCACAAACAATCAATCATCCTTTTGATAACAAAAACCTTTTCTCCTTCAAAGTTACTTGTTTTTCAAAGTGTTGCTTGTGTATTGTCAAGCATTCAATTGTTGTGCTTGAATAAATCCAAGGTATTCAGGGTTGTTTTCAAGCGTGCACTTTGGAAACAACAATATTAAGGAAGCCATTGTATCTTGAAGGAACATTTGCGTAGTCGGAGTGCATCACTGTGGTGGGAGCAAATAGTTTCTTAAGGAAAGCGAGTGTACGTGCCTTGGATTCGTTCTCTAATTTATTGAAGGATTTATGAAGTTCCTCGATAGCGGCAGTTCTCCAACAAGAGAATATTTGAAGAAGCAAAATCTTGCACGGCAACAATAAATTTCCTGATTGAAGCAGTATCAATAAGAATTCCCACCAACAAATACAGCCCTCTTAGATAATTTAGTTTAGTATATTACCCCTCTACATAGTGGTGATTAACTGCTACTTCTAGAATCATAATTCATATACTCAGATTAACAAGCTGTTATTTGCTACTATATGCTCTGGCATCACACATTTTTTTTAATATATGCAGGCTATTTTCAGACCCCCTAAAGCTATACGTGGTGGTATCCCAATCTGCTTTCCACAAGTAAGAGCTGTTATTATATATTTTCAATCTATGTGCTTTGTCTCACAATTTTTTGATCTGAACTACCTTGAGTTACTGTGCAAGTGCAGTTTTCAAGCCATGGAAATCTTGAACAACATGGATTTGCCAGGAACAAAATATGGTCTATTGACACTGATCCACCATCGTTGGTATCTAATAGTCTGATCAAGACTTTTATTGATCTAATTCTTAAGCCAACTGATGATGACTTCAAGATTTGGCCTCATAGGTTTTTTTTTTTCCTTCAAATTTTTTTCTTTTGTTGGTTTGATCAAGGTTTCTTTTGTTTATGATAGAATATTGTCAATCTTTAATTGCAGTTATGAATTTCGCTTAAGAATTGCCTTGGCATCTGGAGGAGATCTTATCTTGATACCACGCATAAGGAATACCAATGCAGATGGAAAACCCTTCTCTTTTACATTTGCATATCACACTTATTTTTCTGTGTCTGACATCAGGTATCCAATCACATTTTTGTATTTTTTTTAATATGCCCTAAGTAACGTGTCTATTTTCTTGAAATTATGTTATCAAGGGACTGTATGATGCCTAATATCCATTTTAAAGCCAAAGACAAGTTGGAGAGTGTTTCTGGTGCTAATACAAGGACTAACAATGATGTAAAACTAATACCATTCTAGCGAGCTCAATGGTGCATGGACATCTGAAACCCTTTGATAACTTGTTCTGGAATATAGTTAACATGAATACTACTTCAATCATTGTTTTAATTTCTTTTTATGAATATTTGTGTTCCCAGCCTAAGAAAAACAATATGATGGGATGATCTATATATATATATTAAAGATAACCAATAGATTTCTATTAGTTAGGAGTGGAATCTACTATTGGAAGGTGGAGAGAAGGCCAAAGAAAATATTAGTTAATGTAAAAAGAAAGATAATTGATTTGAATATTTCTAGTACTATAACATAGCTCAATGTAGGGATAGGATTCAATCCCAAATAACTGAGATAAACACAACTTGATAATGATGTTGATGATTTAAATTATAAATGTAGATCTTCTGCAAGGCTTGTTAAGTACCTGGTAAATGCACTTTTATTGTCCTAGTATCTAAGTTGTCACTAACTTTGCCAAAATTGGTGCTGACAATTCAATTTAAAAACTATACTTGTATGGCAGAATATCGTATAATTGACATGATTTTTTATTTTTTTTTTCAGTTCGACCTTAATGACAAATTTTCTTTTTTATTTCATTTGCAATTGATTTTTAGTGAAGTGCGGATTGAAGGTCTTGAGACCTTGGACTACTTTGACAATTTGAAGGAAAGAGAACGATTCACAGAACAAGGAGATGCAATTACTTTTGAGGCTGAAGTAAGTCCATCAGTATTTTGACAGGTTTACCTTTGAGTTTGAACTATAATTTCTATGCTAATTTATTTTGCACAAAAGGTGGACAAAATATACTTGAGCACACCAGACAAGATTGCGATCATAGATCATGAAAAGAAACGAACATTTGTTTTGCGCAAAGATGGACTTCCAGATGCTGGTGAGTTTGCCCCCTTAATTCTATTTGTCATTATTACCTAAGATCTGAATAATTGAAGTTGGCATACGTGTAAGACAATCAAACAGTATAATACTGGCATTTCATCTTAAGTAACCATGTTTTCATGTTTCACAAGGCTTGACCACTTTGGAGCATGAGCTCCTAGAAAGATTATGCCATTTTAGATTACCTTCTCTTAACCACTGCAGTGGTGTGGAACCCTTGGGATAAAAGGGCCAAAGCAATTCCAGATCTTGGAGATGATGACTACAAGCGTATGCTGTGCGTTGAAGCTGCAGCCATTGAGAAGCCCATCACCTTGAAGCCTGGGGAGGAATGGAAGGGAAAGCTAGAGCTTTCTGCGGTTCCTTCCAGTTACTGCAGTGGGCAACTAGACCCTCAAAAGGTTCTTCAAGGATGAAGGATAATATATAGCATTGATATCGTGCTCAGGTAATTTGTCTATTGCCTCATAAAGGTGAGATGGTTATAAACTGACAACTTCCATTTGAATTATTCTACTTATTTGAGGGAAATATTATAGGGTATTGCCTAGTGTATCTAGAAGTAAATGAGATCTTGGCGATATCATCTTTAATTCATTTGCACTTGCTCATGCATCACGTCGTGATGACGAGTATAACTTTGAGACAACTTCAAGCTGGTCAAGTGGTCTATGTTAATCTTTTTCCCTTCGGTTGTCAATGCAGGCACTATTTTATTGGGTAATGGTGCTTGAGGTAGCGTTGGACCCTGTTCTTCGTTCTTCTGCATGGTTTTTCTTCGCTGTAGCGAAGTTTCAGTGGAATAATTGTACAATAATGTTCTGTATCTCTCTCTTAGACACAAGTTTCAAACATGAATCATGAATCTGATATGTTTAATGAGAAAGTTAAGAGGCGTCTTCCACTTGCCTCTTTTATGTTGGTGCTTTTTGCATTTAGTTTCATGCTTCCAGAATCCACCAAATCAATAGGTTGGTGCGTCTCAGGGCAGCTGGAAAGGTTTTGGAGACCGATGAGTTGAGCAGACGTTCCAACGGCAAGTAGTCTAATCCTGGAAGATGGGAGAGATGCTAAGTTTGTTTCACAAAAATAATTGACTGAAACAATCGGCCTGGTTTAAGTGCTGAATCAGTCAAAATACGTTTTGCCACCTTAAAAATGATACGATCATGGACATTAAGACAATTGAAGTTGATTACCTCAGAAAATTTTGCTTGCCTGTGGAGCTATACCCTTTAAATCAGACTCAAAATGAATGGGCTGCATAAACCGCTATAAAAACTATGCAACCATGAAAATATAGAAGGTTAACAAAGAACGAATGACCCATTTCAGAGAAAATGTTGATTGCCATGAGCAGGTGAGAAGCCACCAGCTGGATCACCAAAAGGATTGGCTGAGCCCATCTGCTGTTGAGGTTGGTAAGGCACCATCATCGTTTGCTGCGGCAGTTGGGGGTGATAATATTGCTGCTGATGATACATTGGGTATTGTTGTTGTAGCAGTTGCTGCTGATAGTAGTATTGCTGCTGCTGCTGACCCATCATTGCCATCTGCACATTTGGTGGTGGCGCAATGCCATTTGACATAGCAAAGGGGTCTCTATAGTGAAAGGGATCGGCATCCATACTACCACTGTTACATCCTGTGGCGATCTGCTGTCTCCTGGCTGAATCTTCATAGAGGCTGTCAAGCAACAGTTTGTCGAAACCACCAGCCTGAACAACCAAATGAACTGTTTGAATTGGGAAGGTGAGCGGAAAGTAGATTGTGATGGCATTAAATCACAAAATTTACCAGTTTAGTTTCAACCATTTGGCCAGTGCCGGTGCTTGGAGTAGTGACCAATGCCAACTCCCATCCGGAAGAATCAGTTGCAAACAAGTCAGTGGTTGACGGACGCTTCGCAGCATCACCTGTAAAAGTAAGAAATGATTTATAATAGTGATTTGGAACACAAGTATGTTTTCAATACAGAAACATTACAGGGAATTTAAAAGTTCCTTTGCATGTGGAGTATGATGCCAACTATACGAAGTAGAGATGCAATCCTCACCTGGAGAAATTATGGCTAGAGCCAATGCATTGCTCTCCTCAAGATCAGCAGCAGCAGGATTTATTTCATCCAAGCCCTAGAGAAGAGATGGTTATGTTTCTCCTGGTGTAGCTTTATTATGAGGGAAAAAGATCATGTAGAAGGATGCACGGAAATTACTAGTAAGTCTGCTGTGGTAGCAGGTGGAGGTTCAACTTCTGCTACAGGTTGAGGTTTGGGTTCGGGTGGTGGTGGCTCCTCTGCTGGTGGCTCTCCCTTTTCTTCTTCAGCTGGCTCTTCTTCCACGGGAGCAGCTTCTTCTTGATGGTAAGTTAGCAGGTTCGTCTCTTCATATTCCTAGTTTGAAAATATTAATAATAATTTGGATTCACTTGAAGTCTCTGAAGAATGATACTAGGAGCCATATATATGGTGTATGTTGTTCACAGAGGACAAGTCTGTAAGAAAAAACAAACTTAGCATCTACAGCTCATTGAATAGTTATGCTTCATAGGATTCTGGTGGGTGCATGCCCTTGGGAAAAAACTCCTCCCACCCCTAGCCACTTGGTGATCACCTTATGATTTAGCTCCCTTCACATGACCTGGGAATGGGTTGTGAGGGGCGTATGAAGTGAGCGTAATCACCTTTTGCTACAATAGGATGTGAATGGATGAATATGTTGTCGAGATTTTAAAAAGCATTTTTTTAAAGGATATTGATCTCGAGAAGTTGTTGGATACAAACAACTTGACATGTAAACAAAACATCCAAACTTGGAAACATCAACTGAAGTTGGATGGCTCTTCCACTTATTGTTCGTGCTTCACGGGGAATGATTCATGAGTTTTATGGATATAACAATGAAAGGTACTTTATCTACCAGATTAAAATTCAATAAAAATATAGAATTAGTAACTTAGAACTGATTGAGCTACTAGAAATCTTTGGGGAAAAAACATTAAGATCAAAATTAACCTATTTAAAATAATGACTCACCAGTTTCTTACTTGAAAGAGATCCAACCCCCGGTGCTTCTCTGATGTATTCTTCCATTGTAGCAAGAAATGAAGGGGGTGGCTAGAATATAGATTAACAGACTGTTAGTAGGAAATCAACTTTGCAGCAAAAGTAGTATAATAGTCAGCCAAGATCAATTGAACCTTCTAAACATGAAAATGAACACTGTTTTGGCACTATTGTTCAAGTAGTCATCATTAATTTTGAAAGCACGGTTAGTAAAATTTAAGATACTGCTGAGATGAAGTCATTTTCCCTAAAATACCCTTCATGGTTAAGAAAACAAAAGGGGCAAAAGGGACGCCCTTTTTTCAAATCATCAAAGGGGCACCCACTTTGATTTTTTTTATCAAAAGAGCGCCCCATCTTATTGTTCAGCTGTATATAATTTCCCAACAACCCTTTAGCACTATTCAGTACTATTATCTCCCGTCTAAATCTCTCATCTAAATCTTGAGCCAGTCAAGCACGCTGTAGTAACTATGGTTTTGTAACTGCTGACAGCTACGGTTTCATAGTTGCCATAATGCATACTTAATCTATTCAACGTTGGTAGGAATTCACGTTATAGCAACTACGGTTTTGTAGTTGCTAACAGCTACGGTTTCTTAGTTGCTGCAATGCATACTTAATCTATTCAATATTGGCAGGAATTCACATTGTAGCATACACGAAATCGTAGCTACTACAACACGAATTCAACCTGCTCACCTAACATTCACATTGAAGCAACTACAAAACTGTACGGCTATAATGCGCCCGACTGGTTCAAAATTAGGTGAGAGATTTAGGCTCGAGATAGTTTAGTACTGGAGGGCAGTCGGGTACTTGTACATGACTAAAGTGTGGGGTGGAGTGTCTTTTTGTTAAAAAAAAAAAGTGGGGTGCTGCGCCCCTTGATGATTTGGAAAAAAGGGCGCTTTCATTTTTGCCCAACAAAAATAAAATCTTCTGTCCAAAAGGTATCTACAATAAAGATTTGATATGAGACCTGTCTCAAAGTAGGGAACTGAAAGTTCCTCGCAAGCTCCAAATGTTTGCAGAATTCGTAGAACTCGGAAAGAGCATCAGCCTATATGAGATTTCAAAAAACAATCCAACTGTGCATTAATCTTTTCGAAAGGATATTTTGATAGAAGTTGTTGATTATGAACTAAGGACACTAGTACCTGCTGTCCAGCTCTCTTATATATATCAAGTGCTTTGATGGCATCATATTTTGACATCTCAAAGAACTGCATAAGAAATAATTATAAACTCATTTCAAGAAATTATTCCTCTTTTAGTTAGGATATGTTAAATATATATGTAAGCAATGAATTACCATATCTACGAGGTTGATGATGCCATCATTGATTGAACAATATATTTTAAAGCTCTCTTTTAGAACCTAAAAGTTAAAACAGGAAAATTGTGAGCTTCATGTTTATATGCAGGAACTATTAGATTTATTCTATAAGAAATTTACCAAAATTGACTCAATTATTTCTTCATGGCATAAAATGAGTATCTACTTTTGTTAGTTCTTCAATGAGTCAACATGCATCTTTTATGTATAACAAATAGTGCAAGCAATAATACAAATATGTTAGAGATAATTGAGGATCATGGTTTAGAAAGGGATTGCTTTGCTAATGGAAGCAACTAGCAAATTATAGCAGCTTCAATGGATTAGCATATAGCAGTATGTAGCTTCAATAGGGACGTGCATGTTGACTTTGTTGGACAGCACAAAGGAAAAGTCAACACCATTGCTCATAACCAATATCAAGTATTAACTATAACGAGTTTTCTTTTTCCTTGTCAGATAGAAGAAAGACTTCTCTTGTAAGTAAGAAATCCACATTAATAACATCAATTCTTCTACATTATTCTGAAATCTAGGTATCATAATTCACAAATAACGATAGAGGTACTATATCAAAGGAAATGACAAAATGAACAAGGACAAGCAAAAAGTAGCACAAGAGAACAAGACTTAAACACTAAACAGTAGAACAGGTACACATGGAATTATACAAAAATACATGAAAAGGAAAGTTTAGCTTCTCCAGGGCCATATTAGCACAAAGAGAGGCAGACGACAATTTAAATTGTACCAGAGCCAATGCATATTGAATGAGCAAGTCTCCACACGCTGCTCCTTCAGGCTGCAAATTCAACCAGACAGCATAGGTAGGGAACAAAAAGATGGAGTAAAAAGAAAGAAACATGGTCCAATAATTTTTCCAAAATCTCCTAGTTGCATATGAAGAATGGTAGTGAGTGGCAGATGCTTTACCTGGCAATTAATAAGACGGAAGAGAAGTTGTTGTAAAGCAGGCAACTGTTCTAACAGATCAGGGCAACATAAAGTTCTAGTTCGACTATGTCCCTGCAAACAGAGATGAAACAAAAAATAATGTTTATATTTCTAAATGTTAGCAAACATATGCGATTAATTCGAGAGTGAGTCTACCTTAACGGACTGTTGCTGTGGCGTGGTCTTCATCACACGTTCTGATTCAATGTCATATTTTAAGATCCTAAAACATTCGAGTCGCTCTTCCAGGTAGTTTGCATACGTCCGTACCCATGCAGAGCAATCCCAAGCTACAGGAATAAGAAAACTAAATATTATGCATGTGCATTTTCCTCATAACTGTAGATATAACAAAACAAGAATCATCCTTAAATTTACAAGAATTGAAAAGGAAACAAACCCAAAGGACATGAATCATCCTTAAAGTTGGATATTTGAAGAATACTGCCACGACGAGAATAGCTTAATAGCTCCTCTCGAAATGTAGGATCACCTTCCCTCATTGTCCTGTGAATAACTATCAACGCTTTCAATGCAACCTGTAAATTTTCATCAAGACTAAAGATCACTTTCAAGTTACATATAAACATCCACATGCAGCAAATAGAGTTGAGCGTTGGTGTTCCCTCATCCATTTTCTGAGGAAATAATGAGATTCTTAATATGATTTTTGCTACCTTTTGTGGCAAAAAAAATTCTGTATGCAAATTCAGCTAGCTAATAGTCAAAAGGTAAATAAATATTTCATTGCAATTTTTTCCCCTTATCAAAACTGATACTAGACTCTTGACAGAAGGTAACCACATTTTTGTCATTTCAATTTACAAAGAAAATTCATAAAATGTGATGAGGGCAACCCTATAACATGAGATCCTAATAATCAATCTAAAGGGCCTAATGCTTGCAGAGAAAAGCTATTTTTTTCAATACTTGAACAATAGTAATCAAAATAAAAACAGAGATTCCGACCATTGAAATTTACATGAAATTTGTGAAACTTAAAAGAGGCCAACACGTAAAGCACCCAAAACAAATTCCTGATGCTTCAGTATATGATCAGGAACAAAGAACATCAAAAGGATAGCTAGATTCCTTGTACTCGGACAAATTAAGTATCATACTGCTTTTTTATGTTTGTGTTTTTCAGAATCATACTATTCTGTAATCTACTTTTTTCACAAAGCAAGGTCGTATAATGTGCTTTCTTACATGCCATTTCGACCACTGAAACTCCAATGACAATGACGAAGAACAAAAGCAATTGATTCAACAAAGACGAAACTCACAAGTCACAATAACATGCTTTAGAGAATCTGGATTTCACATACCGTCCAATTACGGGTCTTGGACAGCCTTCTGCCTAGCGCATAGATGCAGTAAGCTACATCGGCTCGCGGGCGAACCACCGAGGTAGCAGCAAAAATCGCTGAAACAAAAACATTAGCTTCAAATTTTAAGGTCGTGCTGCAAATCTCCACATGAAGGGCGTTGGACGAATTGAAGTTTTGAATAAGCGAATGAAGCTTCAATGGCATATAACACATCGACAGCAAAGTACAAATGCCGATCAAACAGAAAAAGGACCGACTCACTCCGCACGTGTCGCTCCTTCGGGGGGCATTCTACATGGTTTGTTGCTTTGACAATAGCAATATCCAAATCCTTGCACCAAATCGACAAAGGAAGAAATAAAGATTTAAACTTTCCAGTCAATCTTAAGATACATACAACGCGTGAAGAAGATAAAGATTTAAACTTTCCATTGAAGGAATGAATCACAGACCTTGAATTCGCTATTGACCTTCGCGAGCCCAACTTTGGTGGAATCCTTGAGGGCTCCGTATGCCTTCCGCCATGTCCCCATCCACCCCGTCCTGACCTCGATTTCTCCTTCCCCCTAACCTCTCTCACCGTGCCGATCCCTAAAGGTGAAGGAGGAAGAGAGAGAGCGAGAGGCGATCGCTTACCAAGTCGCAAACGCGAGCCCTCTTACCAACCCGCCACCTCCGGTCTCCCGTCTTCTCTCTAAATTTGCGCTCGGATTTTCTATAAACAGGATTTGAGTTGATATGCTCACCCCATTCTCCCGCATTTTTGTGCTCCATATGGCCTGTTTTCCCGGGTCACGAGTCACAGCCAGTTCACAATTATCAAAATATAGAAGCAGTTTAGAAAATCGATTCGAGAACGTTAGGTGATCGCATAAGACTAGGGATGAAATTTTACCATTCAGAGATTTTTCTTTTACTCAACTAAATAATTAGATAATCGCGTGAGCATGCGTAATTTTATTTTATATATCTATATATTTTAAATTTGTTTAACTTATAATTAAACCACGCGATTCAATCCTAAATCTTAGATTCAATCCTAAGATTAGGGATGAAATTTTACCAGTCTTCGATATCGGCATGCAGAGATTTTTCTTTTACTCAACTAAATAATTAGATAATCGCGTGAGCATGTGTAATTTTATTTTATATATCTATATATTTTAAATTTCTTTAACTTATAATTAAACCACGCGATTAAATCCTAAATCTTAAATTTCTCTCCCCCTCCCCCTCTCTCTCTCTGTATATAGGCGACCCCTCGGGGCGGTGCGATGGTTAAGACATGGGAGGTTGCCAGATGAGGTCAAGAGGTCGAAACTCGGCGCACCCGAGCATGCCTCCCCCTATGTCTTAATCATTTGCACTAATGGCTAGTAGCCACACGTGATTTACCTCCTCCGTGTTGGCCCAGGGACGGGTTGGCGGGGGCGCTGGGGGCGAGCGAATCGCCTTTTG